>JASAMX010028744.1:0-31981 GCA_030248175.1 Microlaimidae sp. YZB2_3
AATAAAATAAATATTTAGTTTTTTTAATCAAAAATACAATAAAACTGAACGCAAACTAATAAATTTTAATAAAAACTACCGCAGATTTTTTGACATTTTAATGCAAAATAAAGTTCATTTTACATTATTTTTAAAAATTCCCCAAAACACAAAAAAAGTAAAAATATTGCGGGAAAACACCAGTGGTTGCAAACAGCAGTATTACGCTTTAAGGCGAATTGTCTTATAACTACAGTAGCGTAGTGGATGATCTTTGGATATGCATATCAGGGTATATAGTTCGAACCCCTAGTTGTTTATTTTTTAAAGTACATTTCTAACTTAAATATTAAATTTTAATGTTTAATTTCATTTTTTTATTTGTTTATATAAAAAACCCGAATGAAAATAACAAATATTTATTTTAAAGAAACTACAATTGTACACATTTGCGTCATGCGTGTCATATTCTGTTGCTTTTTTCACTTATCATTTTTAAACTAAACTGAAAATTTTTTTGTTTCTGGTTGTTTTTTAAACAAATAGTCCTTTTAAGTAATTGTAGTCGTATTTTTTAATTTATTTTATGACAAATTATTACAAATGTTTCTTCTTAGTTTATTTTCGCAGTTTTTTTATATTAAAAGGGCATAAATTTGCCCTTTTTTAAATTGGTTAAATTTGTGTCAATGTGATTTTATACTGCACAATATTTGTGTTATTTCTTCGAGTTTTAAAAAAGGTTACGGTATTAAATTATAAAAGTTTTTGAAAGTTAGCCAGCAAAACAAATTATATTTAGAAACATAATTTTCAAATCATTTATCGTGACACCCGTCCGTCACGATGACACACGTTCGTCACGATGACACACGTTCGTCCGCTGGTTGTCTTTCGCATGGTCGCGTTTGTTAAACACGAGTGTCACACCTTTGTTCCGGATGATTGTATTATCCACTTTTGAAACAACTTAATTGTTTGGATAAATGTTTGTCTAAGTATTCCATAAAGAATCTAAAAAAGATCTTTTTGCCATGGAAACTATGAATATTATATGAGTATAAGATATCTTTATCAATTCCTTTATTATAAAAAAGGGGCAAAAGTGATAATGTAAAATAGCGTATTATTTATTTAATATAAACAAAAATATATAATAAAGGAAAAATGAGACACTTAGAACAAACTGCTCGAAAAAAAAAGGTCCCATTTAAATGGGATCCCATTTAAATGGCACCTTTTTTTAAACAGTTTGTTCTAAGTGTCTCATTTTTTCTTTATTATATATTTTTGATATAGGTAGTTTAATTAAAAAGTAGCTCGTCTGCTATGGAGAATCACGATGGTTTATTTAATGTACACAAAGGTCTTGAGAAGAAGTGAAAATAATTTGTATAAGACGGGACAAATAAGGATGAAAAATATGCACAACCAGCTGTTGTTTTTTTCGAAAATTTACTTTATGTTTATGTTATTTTCGCGTATTATGATCATGTTTTTTTTCGTTAACCAACGTCATATACAAATTATTTTAAAATCTTCTCCAGACCTTTGTGTACATTAAATTAATCCACGTGATTCTTCATACCTTTGGACTTAAATCTGTTAAACTGATTGAGTTTCCGGAAATTCCCGCGTCCGAAATCGGCCTCGGCTGAATTTGCGGTTCCAAATCCGATCTTCTCGGTTGTTGTACCGCGCGATCCAGCGTTTGGACGCTGGCCAGATATCGATCGATTTCCTCGTCGTCCGAGGGACTGTATAAAAAGGGTAAATTTACCGGGGAGCCCAGTTGTTCGCCGCTTTCCTTATGACCTATATTGCCGATAAGAGTTTCCTGAGGAGACGGTCCCCGTTCCGTTCCCGGTAGCGCCTCCTGAGAAGACGGTCCCTTTTCCTCGGGTGACTCGCGGTCCCCGTCTAGAGTTAGATCGTCGCGAGGACCGCACAGCGTTTCATTATCGTTTTCTTTTCCGACCGGTTGCGCTAGCGAGGCCGCGTGTTCCGATTTTTTAAACTCAGCCGGGTCGGTGATGTTAGGTCTAGTCGGAAAGTGGGGACTAAAGGGGCGCTCCCTCCCGCCGAAAATAGTCTCGTCGTGGGGACTAAAAGGACGGTCCCTCCTACCGAAAATAGTCTCGTCGTCTCGGACGTCCAGAGAACTGGGTGTGGGCGTTCGCTCCGCTCTTTTCGCGGTCCGATTCGGCCAGGAATCGTCGTCGTCGTCCAGTACTTTATCTATCTGTTCGGCGGCGTAAATCCCGGCGTTTTCATTGTCGTCAACCTCGCGGTCGTCGTTGACGGAGTTGAAATAAGTCTGTCGCAACCCGTCGGCTTTCCGGCGCTCCCGGCCCCGATATTCAGGGGAGTCCCCCCGAGACCGGTTTTTCCCCTGATATTCAGGGGAACTGCGAAGCGGGTTTTGGACCGCGGCGGCGGTCGGAGTGTGCAGTATGGTTTGCCCGGCGGCCACAGGGCGATCCACGGCCGGCTGACGCCCGATAGGCTCGTCGACGGTTTTGTCGTCAGCCTGATAGGCCTGATAGGCAGCCGTGCCAGTTGTTCGCCTCTCCAGTGAATGAGCGGAATTTCCGAAACTGGAAGCTCGAGCTCTGGTTTTTCCACTTCCTCGCGAGTGTTCAGATATGGGCGAAGATCTTTGCTGCTTGAAATAAAAAATAGGATATATTGATCGATGATACAATATTATATCTAGTATTTAATAATACAATACGATAAAAGCGGCTTATTATACTTGTCATGATTAATAAGTTAAATTGTACAGCAAAACAAGAATTAGTTGAACTGTTTTATTTTTTTATTTCTTTAATTTTTTTATTTCTTTAATTTTTTTATTTATTCCTATCAGTTTTTGCACTTCGTTGTTTTGAATTGTACATGATTACTAGTTAACAAATCAATAGATTTTTAATATCTTATCATGCACTTGTTTGAAATCACCAGTAAGTAATATATACACGTACTAAAGAATTAGGATGCTGTAAATTATAAGGAAGCTGATGTATAGTTGTCGAGTCGAGGCTGTGGCGCAGTGGCAGATCTTACGTCTTGCATACTGAAGGTCCTTGGATCGAGTACCCGCTGAGACACACTGCATTGTGATAATATTCTTTGTTAATATTGCTATATGTAGTATTTGGTTGCGCAATTAGTGCTGAGTAACATCGGCCTTGCGTATCCTGCTTTATGCGAAATAAATAAACTTTAGTTTGATTTGTTTAAAAATACTAAGAAAGTTCGCATTAGGTGTTTAAAAAATCATGTTTTTAAACTGAAATTAAAATTTTGTGGCTTATAACATAAAAAAACCAAAAATCTATTGACAACATCCATCACTTAATCCTTAAACATAGTAATGAAAGCTATGAATTTTTATCCGGGTACAAACCTCACTGTCTTGGTGTGCATCATTAATGTTATCAACGGTGGTTTGCATTTTTCCTGCTGCTGACGCCCATATCACGTGTTCTTCATCGTCCACAATGATAACGTTATGTGTAAGTTCATCCGGATCTGTTTGCATTCCTGTGTCCGCAAATCTATAAACACCGGAAATTTATTTTCATTTTGGAAATAACAGTACATTATAGGAATGAACGTGGTGTCGTTATAATATTTTTTATAGCTAAAAAATATTTTTTGATTATAAAAAACGTTTTAAACGGAAGCAGTAGAATATGAAAAGAAGAATAGGCGTAAAAAATAAGTTAACCAAGTTTTCCATTTGCTTTAACATAAAAGGCAGAGTCACCTACCTCCTACCTGCCTCTGAGGCAGTTTCACCTGCCTCTGAGGCAGTTTACCTGCTTCCACCCTGCCTCCTACCTGCGTCCGAGGCAGTTTTAGCTGCCTCCTACCTGCCTCCTAACGTGTATATGCTTTAACATAGAAGGCAGAGTCACCTACCTCCTACCTGCCTCTGACGCAGTTTACCTGCCTCCACCCTGCCTCCTACCTGCGTCCGAGGCAGTTTTAGCTGCCTCCTACCTGCCTCCTAACGTGTATATGCTTTAACATAGGAGGCAGAGTCACCTACCTCCTACCTGCCTCTGAGGCAGTTTTACCTGCCTCCACCCTGCCTCCACCCTGCTTCCATGCTACCTCCGAGGCAGTTTTGCCTGCCTCCTTCCTGCCTATAGTCTTCCGGAGGCAGGTTCAAGAGCCGTCCTTACCGGGATATTTTATGCTACTACCAGCTGCCATTAGGTTTTGTGGGTCCCATTTTTAGTTTAATGTCTTTTGATATTTCCAAAAACTTACAATTTCGTCATTGCGTTACTGTGTTCTCTTCCCTTTTGATTTATTGATTTCAAACTTTCATCGTCAGTTCTTCCAGTTTCATTCAAGGACGTTCTTTTAACCTCTTCAGGCCCAACTGCGCTGTCCTTTTTTAGTAGCCAATTTTCAGGACTAATTAGCAAAGAGTCTGTGGAATCTCTCATATGATGAAAACGTCGTTCCCAGCTAACAAGATTCGTTCTACAATGGAAACAAAACAACGCGTCGTTTTTTTTACGGAAAGAAATCATTTAGTCTTTGTAGAAAAAAAACATAAATTTTTATAGTTATTTAATCTCTATAATTTGCCATTTACCCGTTATCAGTGGAGTTTATGAAATTGTGCGTAAGATTTTCCGTGGATGATCCATAACCCGAGCTTGGCTCGGGGTTTAGCGATACCTGAGGTGCAATTTGCAGATTTTCTATTGGCACTAAAAACAATTTTAATTAATAATGCCAAAATACAATGGATGATGTACAATGATGATGACCGTTGATGATGTATGATTGCCACTTATTTTTGCCATCATTTGGCGACACTGTGCACTTTACAAACACTGGTTATGATAAATTTTGATTATAATTGGCGTTTTTAAAACTCAGGGTCAAAAATAGGAAATTTTAATTTCAGTTGGGCACATCATTTAAAATAACCTCTCACTATTTTAAAAATCAACTACCTATTTTTTATTTACGAAAAATAGTAACCATTGGGTTAACCCTTTGGGATTATTTCCGCCGCAAACGCGCAGAAGAGATTCCGCTCCGGTGCTGCTTAGTGTTAAACTCCACGTTTCATTTCCGGTGCGCGTGAAGTTTAACACTGAGCAGCGGCGGCGCAAAATTCCTTCGCGGATTTGCAGCGCTTTTTGAACTAAAAAATAGATAGGCTGTGCCGCCGATTTTTGAACTGTCTCAGAACTGTCTTGGGACTGTACTGTACTAGGACAGTTCTAGAACAGTCCTAGGCCGGTTCCAGGTCTGATCGGTTAGATTACAGGTTAACTCCAGCTTTCGATGGGCTGTGCCGCCGGTTCTAGAACTGCCCCAGAACTGTCCTAAAACAGTTCTAGAACAGTCCTAGGCCAGTTCTGGAACTGATCAGGTTTGAGGAAAGGAAACCCCTGAGAAAATGCCAAACTCACGCGCTGCAAAAACCAATTCTGTTCTGAAACTCTGAAACCCGTGTTAACTTTTGACATACATTTTGTATTAGAATAAGTCAATCCTTCCATTGATTGAGTTTTACTGGAATGGCCTGACGTAGAGTGAGATTGTGATCTTTTTTTGTTCTGGTTCATTCCATAGTAGCCGCTTTGCTTCAAATAACGCTTTAATTCTTTATTACCTAAATGGTGTAAAATACGAATATTTAGTACTTAAAGGAAGAATATGTCTTAGTAATGACAAAATACAAATAAAACTACATTTCGCTGAAAAGCATTTTATGAAGAATAAAATAATGAAAAATAAATTAAAGATAAATTTAAATTTGAAAGATAATTTTGACTTTGAATAAAAAGTGGAAATTATAATACAGTGCGTAATAATATATTTGCAAAAAATACATTTACAAAAATAATATATTTACAAAAAATACTTTGTAAGAACAAAAATAGATTTTAAAAAACCAAAAAAGATATTATTCGTTATCATACATTTTCAAAAATGTTTTAAATATTATGATAAAAATTTTGTTTGCATGACATTGCGATCAGTATTTAGAATCAAATCAAATAATGCAGTGATAGTACTTTTTGACAATAAAAATTTGATAAAAAGTTATTGTTTGCATGGGCGATTTGGATTAAAACAATTAATGTAATAATAGTGGTTTTTGTTAATAAAAAATCCGTTTACCGTGTAAGAATGCAAAGCTAAAAAATCTGTTTACCGTGTAAGGATGCAAGCTAAAAAAATCCGTTTACCGTGTAAGGATGCAAGCTAAAAAAATCCGTTTACCGTGTAAGGATGCAAGCATTAAAGCAACCATTTGACGGTGATTTTTTCGGTCCGCCACGTCGATCGATGTTTGACCGCTCTAAAACAAAACGTCGACGCTACAGCAAAATAATTCACAGTCCTTATAAAATACAAGTGACTGTGACTCATTCTGTAGTTAATACAGTGTTGTGTGAAATTTTAAATGAGTCACAGTCGCTTATAATTTATACGCCTTGCGGCTTATTCCGTCATAGTAACGACGAAAAATGACTTTAAAACTTAACACACAGCTTTTATTAGACAAAACTTAACTTTATTGCAGTTGGAAGTTTGCTTTAATCGGCTTTCTTAATTGGTTGATTTTTTGTTAAAAATAAAAAATAGATTTAAAAAATCTAAAATTATCAAACCGAAGTTATAGGAGTAAATCGTTGTTACTACGGTAAAATAAGCCACAGTCATTATAAAATACACATATGACTTGACTCATTCCGTACTCAATAGGGTGCTACTAGAAAACTAAAATAAGTCACAGTTGCAAACAATTATACGAACTGTGGCTCATTTTGCCGTAATTTAGTAACGACGAAATTTGTTAACTCTCAGTATTACTTCAAGAAAAAATGCGTTTTCTTTCAAATAATTTTGAAGATTGATAATCCAATCGAGGTCCATGTCTGATTTGTCCAGCAATGCTCGTTATAAAATCCGCTTTAAAATGTACGCTTGTTTTTTAGAACTACATTTAAGGTAAAACATTGTGCTTCGAAAAAAATCCGACCTAATCGAATTTTATCCCTTGAACGCTGCTTGACACTCCAAAAATAATTTGTTGGATTATACTCCTTTGGTAAATTTATACATATTTATTTAAGTGATTTGCTCAAAAAATAAGTATAAATTAAAGAGCTTAGTTAGATGTGTAAATAAGGCATCAAGGCACCAACCAAAGACTAAAGTAGTCAAGCAAAGACTAAAGTAGACTAAACCAAGTCTAAAGTAGCCAAACTTGGCCCTTGACGACAAGCAACAGTTTAGATTACAATTATAAATTAAAATGTTAAAAACGCTCTTCATAGATTTGTGTTTACAAATCAAACTTACACAGTTTGTTATTTTCTTTTTTTAAAAGCTGCAATCATAATGTACATTAAACGTTTATTCATCTAAACTTTCTCTTGACATACGGATTTGTTGTTGGGCTACGAAACCACAAATCACTAACAATAATCTTACGTTACGACATTCTTAAAATCCATTCGTCAATCAATAAATCAGTCAATTTTCTGGACTAATTATTTTTAGGATTTTCTATTCGTATGTGACACATTGTGTCCCTTAATTGAAATTTCAAAGTGCAAGCGTTAATAAAAGGCGATTATCTTTCCAATTTCCTTGTGCGGTCAATTATGTAATTGATTAAAGCACGCCAGAGCGAGTCGACTTTGGAGGTTACGGGTTTAATTCCTGTTTCGGCCGAATTTTTCAATAAATTTGGGTTTCTAAATTTTTAAGCGCCTGGCTAAAATTTTCCAGCGCCTGGCTATTTTCGCTTCTACTTCGGGTCGTCACACGTATTTTTCATGTTAGCATGCGAATACCTTATTTTTGATTTTGGGGTCAGCTCCCGATTCTAGGAGAAATCTGGCGCAGTGTATGTGATTGTTGAGGGCGGTGAGATGCAACGGAGTGTTTCCCCGTCGGTCGGTGGCAACTGTCAGATATTTTTTGCTTCCATGCTGCTTCTGCAGAGCTTTCAGTGCCGCCACATGACCGCCGACTAAATTAATGGCTTAATAATACAGTTGGTCTCTAAACAGCGTATCATTCTTGTTGCTTTCAACAACCACCCTGTAAAAATCAACTGATAATTTTAGGAGAAGCTGTTATTTATTAATTTAAAATCAAATATAGGTTTGGAAAATATATCAGACTTTGAAAAAATCGTTCTGCAGCGACTCACCATAAGCACTTAGGTAGTTAACTTGGGATTCGACTATATTTTAATTTTGTAAAAAAACAATGCGATTTGCGAAAATTTTTGAAGGGATAGTATTATTATTGTTATTATTTTTATTATTATTATTATTTTTATTATTATTATTATAATTATTATAATTATTATTATTTCCACATATTAGATTTATACAATAAATATAATTGTGTATAGCTCTTTTTACATTGTTATACAATATTAAAAATATTATATAAATAGACCATTCTGAGATATGCTCACTTGAAAAAACTTTTATTTAGCAAACATCTTATTTTTTGAGACTACATTGTAGTGCAATTTTTTTAGTTGGTTTATTTGTTTATCCCGAGATTTTTACTAATTATATTTAAAGTTCCGAACATCAAAAATTTTTATATATTCTTTAATTTATATATGGGGTAAAAAGAAAAACACTGAAGCCGTAAATAGCAAATTTTAAACAGCCGTAAAATTATGAAAACTTGGAGCTTTAAAAATGGTCGTGGTTTAGTTTTAGCACAAGTTTTAAAAAACATCAACCAAGTTTATTTGTCAAAACTTCACACCTTCTTCTATTTGTATAGGCACCTTGCACTGGAACTCGGTTTATACATGAAATATGCAATTGGAATGTCCACCTCCCGATAAAATCAAACCCTGTTTTTGTGAATGGCAACGATACTTCGATACCGAAGAACCGGACTTAGGTGAACTCACAAAATTTTCTTCCACCGTATGCTAGTGTTTTGGCACCTGGCATTGGAACTCGGTTTATGCATGAAGTATCCAATAAACATAAGTGTCACCATAATGGATAATTACCGTATCTCCTACTTATCTTTCGTAGTATGCAGATCAACCGATCGAAATTTGGCGCGCTTTCAATCGGTTGATTTGCATACTACGAAAGATAAGTAGGAGATACCGTAATTATCCATTATGGTGACGCTTATGTATATTGCATACTTCATGTATAAACCGAGTTCCAGTGCAAGGTGTCTATAGATTCACTTTAGATTCCAACTGTAAAATAAGCCCGGCTCAAAGTTTCACTTTGAAAAATATGGCTCAAACGATCATAATCAACTCGAACATTGTTGAAGATGTGTCAAATGTTAAAGATTTCTTTTAACAAACTTTAACGAGTTTTTGTTAATTTTTTTCTCTTTTTAATTTTGTTATTTTGGTTTAAACGTTTGAAGCCATTGGTAGAAAATTTGAAAATTTAAATCTAAGAAATTTGTATTTATAAAAATAACTGAGAGTCCTGAATAAATATTTTGGATTTGGTTTAGGAACAAAATATATCATTACTACTATTGATGTTCCTATAATATCATGCTCCTGAACTTCACCCATTTAAAATCAAGAAGCTCCGGAGGTCTTACTTTTGAATTAATAAGCTTACACTTTTTAACTTCGAAATATATTTCAATTTGTTTTATCTTAATTTTTAGAACTATTTTTATCGTTTTTAAAAAACTTTTTTAATAATTTGGTATCAACACATCGTAGTTAAACCGCTCATCTTTTCATTTAACATGTAAGTATAGCCGGCATCCAGCACGATAATTACTGTAAAACCGCACATCACTGTTTAATTCCATAGTAAATATCGTGCTGGGTGCCAGATATACTTACATTATGAGCGGTTTGACTACGAAGCGTCAATACAAATTAAATAGTCCATGACACTAAATTCAACGGCACTGTAGAAGCGACAGAGCGGTCGAGCCAGCCGCCGCGCTGAATAATTATCCAAAAAATTTAAAAAAACAATAACGGAAATGCCATATATTATGACAGAAAGTAACTTTTTCATGATTTCTTAATATCTTTTTGCACAATAAATGAATTTTTAGATATTATTGGTATATTTTTATTTTTATTTTTTTATTTTAACCATTTCATGTTTTTGGAAATGGATTTGAAATGAACTACTGGCATTAATCCAACAACATTCAGTGTTTAAGTAATGTCGCTTCCTGGTGGCATTCGAGTTTAGGTACTCATTAATCCTTTAAGAAATTAATACACAAATAACGTAAAAAAACCTAAGCTTCGAAAAGCGGAACTCATGCTCTGGAGCTCGCAGCTCCGGTAAACATCACACTAAGGTTTGTAAAAAAATACTGTGGACTAAAAAAAATTTTAGGTGAACTTATTTTACTAACAAAAAGGTTGATTTAGACGATAAATATTTTAATGTACAGCTAATTTTCAATGGCATGCACCAAGAAAGTTTTTGCAAACATCGACCGCACTGTTAGCGAGATATGCTCACATAAAGTTTTTTTACTTCACTTTATTTTTGACCAGATTTTGTTACTGCAAAAAAAGATATTTTTTAAACACTAACAAGCGGCGCAGTGGAAGGGAGTGGGCATGCACCGAGAAAGTTTTTGTAAACATCGACCGCACCGTTAGCGAGATATGCTCACATAAAGTTTTTTTAGTTCACTTTATTTTTGTTCAGACTTTTGTTACTGCAAAAAAGAATATTTTTTAAACACTAACAAGCGGCGCACTGGAAGGGAGTGGGCATGCACCGAGAAAGTTTTTGTAAACATCGACCGCACTGTTAGCGAGATATGCTCACATAAAGTTTTTTTACTTCACTTTAATTTTGTTCAGACTTTAGTTACTGCACAAAAAGGATAATTTTAAAACACTAACAAGCGGCACAGTGAAAGGGAGTGGGCAGCACCAAGAAAGGTTGTGTAAACATCGACCGCACCGTTATCGACATATGTTCACATAAAGTTTTTTTAATTCACTTTATTTTTGTTCAGACTTTTGTTATTGCAAAAAAGGATATTTTTAAAATACTAACAAGCGGCGCAGTGGAAGAGAGTGAACATGCACCGAGAAAGTTTGTGTAAACATCGACCGCACCGTTAGCGAGATATGCTCACATAAAGTTTTTTTAGTTCACTTCATTTTTGACCAGAAAAAGATATTTTTAAAACACTAACAAGCGGCGCAGTGGAAGGGAGTGGGCATGCACCGAGAAAGTTTGTGTAAACATCGACCGCACCGTTAACGAGATATGCTCACATAAAGTTTTTTTATTTCACTTTATTTTTGACCAGAAAAAGATATTTTTAAAACACTAACAAGCGGCGCAGTGGAAGGGAGTGGGCATGCACCGAGAAAGTTTTTGTAAACATCGACCGCACCGTTAGCGAGATATGCTCACATAAAGTTTTTTTAGTTCACTTTATTTTTGACCAGAAAAAGATATTTTTAAAACACTAACAAGCGGCGCAGTGGAAGGGAGTGGCGGCGTCGTGCGTCTGCTGGAACGGTGCGTTCTTGTCCATCCGGCCCAGCAACCACTGGACCACCACGGTGTGGCCGTTCAAGCAGCCGGCGTGGAGAAGGGACTGGCCTCGCCGCGTCGTGGCCTGCACGTCCGCCCGCGCCTTGTCCACCAGGTACTTCAAGCATTGCAGATAGCCGCCTTGAACCGCGTAGAAGGCAGCCGTCGCACCTGAAATGAAAGTAGCTGGAATCTCACATTTCGCCAAGGAAAGTGCGTTTACAACAATCAACTTCTGTTATTTGCGAGAGGTGGGAATGCGTTTCCAAATCGTCTGGGCTTGCGTCCACTATTAATATTAATTAGGTTGAATTCGTTTGTTAGTTTAGTTTGTTTAATTTGAATTCCTGCTTTTAATTTTTTTTAATCTGTTTATGGTAAACAGTGGTTTTGGGCCCCATAAAAACTATGTAACTGGGTTAACTCTTTGGGATTCTTTCTGCTGCAAATTCGCAGAAGGGGTTTCGCGACACTGCTACTCAGTGTTAAACTGGGCGCCAATTGCGAAGGGGACGCGGATTCTTCAACACACTGCAGCACTGACGGTACGGGGTCTTTAGAGCCACAAGCAAGGAACTTGGAGCCATGGAAAATTTTTGGGAACTTGGAGCCACGAGTAATGGGAACTTGGAGCCTTTAAGAAAAAAATGGTTTAGGGTTATAATTAGGCTTCGCTTAGGCTTAGGAACACGTTTTAGCGATTTTTATTTTCGGCTCCAAATTCCTTACTGACGGCTCCAAGTTCCCCAATCATGGCTCCAAGTTCCCTATTTTCGGCTCCAAGTTCCAGCTCCAAGTTCCCAAGGCTCCATCGACCCTAAATCGCACTGACGTGGAACTTCTTCTGCAGATTTGCAGCGGTTTTAGACGAAATAATTCCAAAGGGTTAATTTATGAATATGCAAATAATACGAAACCAATTGTTGTGTTAATCTTTAGATAAACGCGTTTATCAGTCGTGGATAAAACACGAGGAGACGTAGACTGACCGAAGGCTAAATTTATAGGTTTTTGTGTTTTCAAATTTCGTTTTTTTCGGTATACGAAAAGAAATTTAACGAAATATAACAATTAAAATCTAAATTTCTTAAATTCCACAAAAAAACCCTAAATTTGTAATGTGTGTTTTTGTGTATTTTAAACATTACCATTTCGATCTCTAGCATTCACCATACTGACATCGTATTTTGTAGCTATTCTTATAAATTCAATATTTCCTAAAATAGAATTACATTTTTGAAATGGACAATCAAGATCAAAAAAAAAGAGGAATTAACATAATGGATTTGCTATGAATATTACAATAACATTGTTGGAAGTCACGAGATAACAATCCGGTAAGGACGGCTCTTAAACCTGCTTTCGAAAGACTGGAAGCAGGTAGATGACAGGTAAAACTGCCTCGGAGGCAGCTAGAAGGCAGGGTGGAGGCAGGTAGGAGGCAGGGTGGGGGCAGGTAGGAGGCAGGTGACCCTGCCTCCTATGTTGAAGCATAGCATATACAGGTTGAGAGGCAGGTAAGAGGCAGCTAAAACTACCTCGGAGGCAGGGTGGAGGCAGGTAGGAGGCAGCAAAATTTTTGATGGAGGCAGGTAGAAACCAAGTAAAAACCGTTTTTTTTTCAATTCAGGCACTCCGTCCTTACCGGGATAACGGGAATATTAAGAATAAATAACCTTGAGCAGCTGCGACATGTAAAGGCAAGACATCATCGTGGTTGGCCAAATTAGCAATAGACTTTCCGAACCTAAATAGAACACCTCAGTTTAAATTCAGCTCTATAAATTAAATTATAACCGTATCTAAATTTTTAATTTCAAAATTTTAAGTGTCAGATTTTTATTTTTAACTCTATTATCAAGATTCTAAAAATGAAATTAAACAGATAATAACAATCTTAAAAATTAGTAGATTGTCCTTTCAAACACACACAAAGTTTCTTTGTTTGTTTGAGGGTTGCTGTTTTTATAACTTTTTTCATTTCTGTTTATACAAATTTTCAAATTGCAACCACTCTCATAAAAAAATTTGGCAATTTTAACGAAATGCGCGGTAATAGGTACTAATATTGTCGCGAGAAATTGACCAATAATTTTACCTTATAATTCGTATTTTGTTATTTTAACGACTGATCTACGTAATTGATTTGCCAGGGGAAATAAAAAGGCAAACACTAAATTCCACCGACTCCGGTTCCGACTCCGTCCAAAATCTACCGTAACTTACCGTAGTTTTTAACATTATGCAAATTTTCTCACTGTTGATTGAATTACGCAATTTTAGTGCAATATATCATGGAAGTTAGTCAGATTTTGAGTTGTTAAAGTTTTTAAAACCTTCCAACAATATTTTTTAAAATCTTTTGGTGTCCGGAAAGAATATTTTCGGCATAATATTTTCCGAAATAAATATATATATTTTCTCTAAGCTGTAAATTATTCGGCATTATTAGCTTTTAAGTTTTTCTAGACTTTTATCTTGATTTTTAGGTTTCGCTTAGGCTTAGGAAAAATTAAGTATTCCTTGTCTTAAATTTTTTTCTGCAAAATTTTCTAACATCCACCAAAATAATGATAGGAAATTTATCAGTTTTTTGAGAATAATCAATTATATTCCATTTTAAATTTACTAATTTTAGGGTTTTAAGCTTAATTTAATGTTTTTATAGTGTAATTCAGTTAAAAAATATTAATTTTAAAAAATTACGTGCAGAAAAAGTTAAATTGATTTAAAAACCATTCAAATTTGGTTATTTTGTTCGAGTTTCTGTTGATTCCGGCTAACCTGCACATCAATATGTAGTTTGCAGAAATTTGAGGCGGAGTCGGAGTCGGTGGAATTAAGTGTTTGCCAATAAAAATCCTTACATCAACAAAGGTTAAAGCGTTTCTTTTCGTCATATAACCTTTCGACTCGTTCTTGGGTTCTTGGATCATCCTCAGTTAAGATCATCATCCAAGAACGGGTCAAAAGCTTTTATGATGAAAATAAACGTTTTAACCTTTTTTGTTGTAGCAGTTAATAGCCTACGTAATACGAATTTTTACGATTTTTTTTTGTATAAGATACGAATATAGTTTAGTAAAAATCGGACAAATGCTTTTGTGCTTTTAGAAAGTGTTTTTACGAATTTTTTTGTTTTTTGTGATTTATTCCTGTATACCGGGTAAATCGTAGTTTCATTGACGATTTTTAGCGCTTAATTAAGCTTAATTAATTACTGAGTTTAATTAGGCTCAGTTCACGCTGAAATGGCATTCTCACCGATGATAGCAATCATTGGTGGCATCAACACCGGTGGCAATGCCTCCTTAGTGTGAACCGGGCCTTATAGCAAGTTTTACACCAAAAATCGCCTGCTAAAAGAATAAATAAATTTAACGAATTTTTTTTTGTAAAAAAATAATCGCTTAAAGTGATGAACTAAAAAAGTCACCAATATTATACTTAATAATCATACTACGATTTTTGAAACTTTTTTCAACCATTAAATATAAATTAATTTCATTACATTTAATTGTGATGCAAAAAATAAATACATAATGTTTTTAATTTTAATTTTTCTGAAACTTAAATATACATTTCTGAGTTGCAGATAGAACAAACAAAAAAAATTTTTACTTATTACTCTTAACGAAACATAAAACTATTTTTGGACGATGAACATAACAATATATTCAAATTCAATATACAGTGTATATTGAATCTTCATAGTTTATTTGGCGGCAAAAGTTATATTCTAAATCGATCAATAAAACTGATAAATAAATATATTTGTGACAAATAAAAAAAACTTAGAAAGTGGCAGATATTTTGGTTTTTTGTTTTTTAATAGCTATAAAAAATTGCTATAATTAAAAGAATTCGCGGTACCGTTGCAGCAGCCAAATAGCGCCGTCGTTGTGATTTGCAGAAATGGCACTGTGCAGAACTGTACAGCCCAGTTGGTCTTTTTGGAAAGCGAGCGCCTGGGCGCGTTTCAGCGGTCCACTCAGCAGTAATTTGAGACATTCCAAATTGTTCTTAACAGCCGCCAGATGGGCGCATGTCTCTCCGGCGCGCGACTTTTCTCGGACTGGGATTTTCGTATTTTCGATCAGATACCTAAAATTTTATAATTAAATTGTGTTGCCGAATTTTCGTGCCGCATATTTTTTATTGGAGATGCGTAAATATTTATAACATGCTTTTTCATAATGTTTATTTCATTTGATTCCCCTAGTTTTTAAAAAAATTGAAAATTTTTTTCCAGTATTGGGTAACGTAGCCTTCTATGAAATTTGTGGTTTGTAACCGGTGGGAAATAGAGTTAACGATTTTCGCAGTTTGTAGTTATTACTAGTGATGGGCGGAACTGCGGAACTCCTGGATCGGTGGTTTTTTTAACAAACTGAATAAATCATTCATTTAAGAATTAAAAAAGTTTGTCTTTTTAAGCATTAAATTATAATAATATTTTAAATTTTGTTTTAAAAAACTCAATTTTTTAATTTGGTTGGACACAGCTCGAATACTATTAATTGATGACTTTATTTTTAATGTGACCTGTGCCAATTTTTGCGCGTTTAAACATTTTTTATACATATTGTAGTAATGCCTTTAAATTAAATAAAAATGACGAAAATCTTTCAGCAAACCTGAAAAATGATGAAAACATAGTAAAATTAGTTCATAATCGCGTTCGTATAAACCGAAAAAAGCATTCAAATAAGATTTGGCTTCAAAACCGATAGAAATAAATAGCAAACGAACTCAAAATCCTATCTATCTATCTTCTATATCTCCTATTTCCAGTCTCCTATCTTTTTATCTCCTATTTCCAGTCTCCTATCTTCTTATCTCCTATTTCTAATCTCCTATGTCCTATCTCAAGTCTAGGGATCGACCGGGGCAGAATTATTGCTGATGCCGGGGCCGGGGTAGCGAAATTTTGATTTGCCGGGGCCGGGGCCGGGGTAGAAAATTTTGCCCCGGCCGGGGCCGGGGCCGGGGCAGGCTAAAAAATTAGCAGAATTTGTAATTTTGGTCATTTTTTTTTCTCAAAAATTCTAATTTTTTTTACTGTAAATTATTTGTTTTAGGTAATTAATAGTCACCTTTTAGAATTTAATCACTTGTGTAAGTAGAAAAACTGAGTTTTTAATACACAAAGTTTTTTTTAAAAAGAACAAAAAAATATTCCAATATTTCGATTCTTTTAAACTTTAAATTACTATTTTATTTAGTATACACTACTGTTGTAAAAAAGTAATGATTTTTGATTATTTTCAAAAAAAGTCAAAGTAATTTTAAAAAAATTTAATTTAAGTAAAGTAAGAGTAAAAATAATTTGTGATATTTTAATTTCAGTAAAATAAAAATGAAAGTAACGGTCGAAATTTTATATAAATAAAGTAAAAGTAAGACCTATTTTTTAAGTAAAAGTAAAAGCAAAATTATAATAAAAGTAATTTTGCAACGGAGCAAAACGTCGATTTTTGGAGCTCTAGAGCTCCGTTCTAAAGTGTTTTGTTATTTTTATGCATAAATTTTAATTTAAATAAGTATTTTAGTCTAAGTAAATGGCGTTTAGCGTGTTAGCTGCTTAAAGAACTTTTTTCTTAGACACATTTTACAAGCCCATAGGAAATCTACTTGTTGAAATTACTTAAATTTTACTTAAATTAGTTTAAGTATTTGTAGGAAAAAATCCGAGTAAGAGTAAAAGTAAAAGTAAGTGAAATTTAACCCTTTGCTATTCATTCCGCTGTCAAACCGCAGAAGAGATTTCACGCCACTGCTGCTCAATATTAAACTTTGTCAACGATCGTCAAGAGCCACAGAGTTTAACAAACTGCAGCACTGACGCAATATACCTTTTGACGATTTGCAGCGGTTTTTGGATGTAAAAAATCCCAAAGGGTTAAAAGTCGAGCAAATGTAAAAATAATAAAAAATTCGTTACTTTTATTTGTTTAAGTAAAAGTAAATGTAACTTTTTACAACAGTAGTATATACTTTACGTAAGTATTAAAAATATATTCATGTTTAAAACAATATTATACTTAATCCCACTAACCATTCTTATACTTTCAAAGAATGCTCTACAAATAGAGCTGGAGTTAAAGCATTTTTATACGGGGAGTATGTTGTGATTAAAAAACCAAAACGTGTTGAAGGAACTAAAATCAAAAATGGATGCCCATATAAA
Organism: Microlaimidae sp. YZB2_3; assembly: GCA_030248175.1. Lineage (NCBI taxonomy): Eukaryota > Metazoa > Nematoda > Chromadorea > Desmodorida > Microlaimidae > Microlaimidae sp. YZB2_3. The sequence continues at coordinate 17,713 of JASAMX010028744.1, forward strand.
AAAAATTATTTGACAATAGCGTTTTCTAAATTGCTTAAATATTATTTTAAAATTCTGCTAAAAAAAACTTTCTTCAAATTTGCATTAATTTAATTACTGTTGCATGAAGTTACATTTTGTTTCTGGAGTTTACAGCGTGTAAGAACCCAGTTTCAGCGAAATGCAAAAATAGTGCATATAAATATAGTAATTTTGATCAAAATTTTCATTACAAGATTCTTGAATGCACTTAAAATAGATCGATTTACTAAATATAGAGCGCCATTTCCATTTTTTCGTCCGTTTTATTTATTTAGTAAACTTGGTTGCCTCTACGCAAAATAGAATATTAAGTGCAACCTCTCCTGTAATACTTTAATCGACACAACAAAGAGTCTTATATTTAAACTGAGTCGGAGGCGCTTTTCAGACTTCTTTGGAAGTGTCTATAAATGTCACTTTTAACCTTTTTTCATTTTTTTCGTATTATTCTCATTTACTGCTGTGAAGATATCCTAAAAAATCTCGACCTGCAATAAATAACAGATCCACAATGTGAATTATAATAAAATTTCCGATTTTTACATTAAAAAGAGCGGTCATTGGAATTTTGATAATTTGCAACTGAAATAAAATCTGTTTGTAGAGTCAAAAAACTTAAAAGACCAGTGGTTTTTGTCATTAGAATTTTAGACGAAATGACCATTATAAACTAATTGTATGAAAGACATCGCAATCTACAGCAACTTAACAGAAATAAAGGCTGGAAGAAAATTCTATCATTAAAGTAAAATATCTAAAAAGTTCCTGAACCGCTCTAAAAGAACATAAAATTTATTTCACCCTGACTATTAAAACGAATAATCCACAAGAAATAATTTTAAAAAAAAACAAACACTTAAACATTTTAAAAAAATCACAAATACATATGTATAATTTTGCTTTTCGAAAAGCAAATAATTTTCAATTTCAATGTAATTTTAACTTTTGCATACTTTTATTATTGTGCTTAAATATTTATAAGATTAAAATAAAAAATTTTTATTGTATACGTTTGAAACTCAGTATCATCTTAGGTATGTTTTGCATATAAAACACTTTATAGTGGTTTTTATCTAATAAATGAAATCGAAACAAAGTATTTTATTCGGCGCCTTTAAAAAAGATGTGGTTTTTCTTACGTTCCATATAACTTCAGTTTAGATAAATTAAATATTGAATCTCTAGAAAACAGAAGAATAAAAAACGACCAAGTAATGTGTTATAAAATTGTAAACGATTTGGTAGATATTGAAATCATTCTTTCCTATAAGCTCCTTATTTTTTCAACATTTTATAGAAACACGAACACGGGGTCACAATCAGACGTTAAAAGAAAAAAAGAGTAATTTATACTTAAACAAGTATCTTTTTGCAATAGGGTGGTATCCAAATGGTACACGTTACCAAATTATGTCGTAAATGCTAAAACATTTAAAAGATTTAAAAAAAACTTTCAAAATAAATGTTTTCAACAAATCAACAATTTTTCTTAATACATGTAGCCATATACATGTATATATCAAAAACCCTAAACTAAAATATTACGTTTGCGTTTATTAAGTAATTTTTGTTCTTTCGTATTATTTTTTATGTTTCTTTGTGATTAATTGACATTTATCCATTCTGTGTATCGATGTTGTACTTTTGTGTTACTTTTTATGTAATCTGTACAACAATGATTAATAAACAGTAATTAATTAATTAAGTAATTAAAATATTGCAGTTTGGAAGTTCATACTATAAATTTGTTTTAAACGCTTTATTTTACGATACATTAAAATGTTGGAAAAACTTGGAATTTAATTTTAGAAACAAAAAAATATTGATCATCTCGAAATTTTGTAAAAACCAAAAGACGTAAAAACAAGATCAAAACAAAGTCAATATTAAACGTAAAACTGAATTAAAAAATATATGCGAAATGACACATAAACCTTTAAATTCATGCTTCGTTGTATTATTTAATCTTCTTATTCGGCAATCAATACATATCTTATCTATTTTAAAATGTACGACTTAGGGTAACTGACTTAATTTCGGCCACCTTTTTTTATTTTTTTGAATAAGTTTTTTCTGGCTTTTTCAATCAAGCCAAAATTTGGTCTAAAAATCAAACAATGCTTATTTGTTTTTCTCAAATTTATTTTTTTTCTTAAAACATAATTTTTTTAGGGGACGCGCGCTTCAGCCACCACAAAAACAAAACGAACAAAAAAAAACAATCCGATTGAAACAAAAAAAAACAAAAAAAAAAGAAAAACACGCCACGCGCAAAAATAAAAAATAAAAAACAAAAAAAATCATTTGAAAATAATAAAGAGAAATAATAAAAAAAATAGAAAGTATTATATTTAAAAAAGAAGAAAAAAAAAATAATTGATAAAAAAAAAAACAAAAATTAAACAGTTCTACGGAAAAAGGGAACAAAAATACTTTTATCTAATTTTATTAACAATCTGGTTATTGCTTTTACAATAAAGCATTGAAAAATTGTAAAATAAGATAGCATCGAATTGCTACTAATGACAATAGACCTCAAACTCGTTTGTTTTTTTAGCACTCAAGATGAACTTCTAAAAAACCACTTTTATAAAAATGTTTTCGCTCCCAAAAAACCAGATTTTATGTTTATTTAATTTATGTTTTATAGAATGTAGCTCCTAGTCTACATAACTACAGTACACCACTATTCATTTTGTACTATATCATTAAATAAAAACTTAAAAAATCAAAACCAAAACTGCGTCAAATTTCGCATTTAACTCTTTTATAAGATTAGAACAAGAGTGTAAAATTTTTAAGGTGCCTTGATTTTAGTGGTAATAATAAGAAATAAATTTGGTTGATTAAACAAAAATTACGACTTGGTTTTAATTAATAATGGCAGTAAATATAATAAATAATCAAAAAGCAGAATTTATTTTTATTTTGCCATAATACGCAATACAAACCCTAAATAAAAAAATCTCAAAATTATTATTTGATATTTTGAAAATAAGTGTGCAAAAAAATAAAGGTCCAAACCAAAGCGCCTAGGATAATTTTATTCGCACACACAATATTCCAAAATATTGTAATGTGCGGTAAGAGAAAAATTTGCGTTGGTTATATCGTCGTTACTACGGCAAAATGAGCCACAGTTTACATAAAATATGTGTGCCTGTAACTCATTTTTAGTTTTAAACAGGACCTTATTAACTACAGAATGAGTCACAGTCACGTTTATTTTATAATGACAGTGGCTCATTTTGCCGTAGTAACGACGATATGTTATATGGTTTCTCAGATCCATATCTTATGTTTTGTCTTTCCTGTAAAGTTAAATTTACCCGCTTATTTATCGGAAAACTCAAATGGACTAAAATATTATGCGACACAAGAGTAAAGCTTGGACCTTTTATTGTTTGAAAAAAAAAAAAAAAAAAAAAACCAAAACAAAAACACAACAACAAAACAAACCAAAAAAAAAAAAACCCAAAACAAACCCCAAAAAAATAAAACTACGTTTTTAGAAAAATCAATAAGAAAAAATTTAAAACCGCAGATTTACACACCGAATTATACTTGAAATTTTAAGCAACAGTAAAAATTTTTGCTTTAACAAATGGACAATTTATTTCAGGGCATTTTTAAATTCTGTATGGTCTCACACAATGCGAATTATAAATAATAATGGTTTACAGTAAGCGGTAAAAACCTACTGAAGAGCCGATTTTTGACCAGCAGATGCGGCGGCGTGAAGTGGTGTGTATCCATTTTCGTCCACTAACAGGTTGGGGTTACTGAAATTGGTCAAAATTTGCTGGAGACAAGCGATGTGACCCAAGGACGCCGCCTTATGGACAGGATATTTTGATGACTATAAAAAACAGTATTTTGAAATCATGCTATGATGCCAATATATATTTTTTGTGATATTTAAATCACCCATTTAAAAATTAATTTATTTTTGTGACATGAATTTCGTACAATAATGAAAAAATATATTATATTTTACAGATTAAAAAAATATTTAAATTTAATAAAACTATGCTTCGCCATTTTTATATTGCGCGATACTTTGATTATAGCTTTTGGACTGCAATCTAAATCAATAAATCAAAAAACACACTTCTTACTTATAAAACTTTAACAATTCATCAAAATGCTTACTTTGCAAAATATTAAAATACGCTATAATCATTTGTCTTTTGAATAACTAGTCAATCCAGCGAACCCAAAAAAACTAATAGTAATCTTATAAAATAACTTGTAATTAAGAGTTTGGAACGCGCCCTTTGATTTCAAAACTAAATAAAATCAGTTGCGACGGAATTTTAAGATTTTGTGGCAAATTTTAAGATTTTTAAGATTTTGAGACAACTTTGTGATTTCACTAAACCGTCGTAACTCGAGCAAAAAAATTTTAAAAACACTCTTTCGTAATGTGTTTGCATAGTTTATTTCAAACACAAACGAATTTAAAAATAACCGATTTTCGTTTAAATTACAAAAATTAATACAGCATTTAGATCAATTTATACTATTGTTTATACCTCATTGTTTGATACAACACGCATATGTTGCTATAAATTCCAGTTGTTTTTATCTGTTGATTGAATACATTTTTTAGATTGACTTATTTTGAAACCAAGGAATATTGACTTTTCAGTCGAAAAAACGTAAAAACGCATAAATAAAGAAAAAAATCTTCGGTTAAAATTTATCCTTAAAGAACCGTAGTCCAACCTCACTTTTCGAACTAATAAATCATGGTAACTCAGAGACTTCCTGGTCCACAATAGGTATAGGCTAGTTTAAACATTTTAAACTCAAGGATGCACAAAACATAAAAGAATTTCAAGCAGTTTAAAAAACTCTAAGGCAGTTTGAAGTGGTTAAATTGTTTGAAAAGCCACTGTTCAGTTCATAAACAATGGTGCGTTTTTTTAACGAAACCGCAGTCAAGAATTTTAAGGTATAATAGAAATAATTATTTAAAGAACATCTGAATCTTTGTCAGCAAAACTAAACAGAATTTTACTAAAAAAAATCTAGTTTTTAAAAAAAGAAAAAAACTTTTTTATGATAATTCTTAAAAATAAATTTAAACACATTTATTAATTGTCAAAAAAATTAACTACCTACAAAGCACCAATTGTCCTCAATGTCTGTAAGATTAATCAAATACCTTAAAACCATCTAACAAAATTGTGGCTGCTGTTTGAAGCAATATTCTTTTTATTTAAACTGAATTGAAGCAATATTTTTTTTATTTAAACTGAAATATTAAAATAAATAATGTCAAATATAATAATCGTCACAAATAATGTGAAATTAACAATAATCCAAAACTTAAGATATCTGTGCAACTGAGGAAATCGTTTTGTTTTTTGTTTTTTAAACAGTCATATATAAATAAAATGCGATACTCACAAAAAAACTAAATAATAGATATAATAGAAAATAAATAATAAATAAATAATAGATATATCAACAAAATTTTGTTTTGTAAATTGGTGCCATTCAAAAAAAAATGAATCATCATTTTGTTCGTATTGAAATGAATATCACGAAGCAATTCTACATTATTTTTTGTCAATTGAAGGGTTTATAGGTAAAAATACTTGTAATTGCATGGCGTGGTAAAGCAATTGTAATTGTATCGTAATTGTATGGTTTATTCTTCGCCTTTTATTAATTTGCATAATTGCTACTGCATATTTAAATTGGACACTCGCATGAATACCGGTGTAATCCATTCAAACATGTTTGCTTGCTTAACCGCTTGTCCTTGTGTGCATAAGAAAACGTGGTTCGTACGATTTATACTGTAAGAGGGTAAACGCGTTTCTAAGTTTACATTTTGAAGAAAACATGGAACAGAAGCGAAACACGGGGTTGCTACCACCAACTGGCATAGTGTAAAACTTTTACATCCTGATTTTAAAGCTATATCTTTTTAACATCAAATTACATTTACTTAGTTTAAATTTCTGGTTAACACGAAATGTAATTTCTTTTTGGTTTGATAATCAATTTAAGGAACATGATATACAAATTACTTTTTTTTACATCTATTTAGTACCTAATTGAACTTCTATGGTACGAATTACACTTACACTGCATTCGTCGCAGGCGTTTTGATCCGCAAGACTCTCCGAAAGTTCTTGCTCCTCGTCATGGACATCTTCTCCGTCTATGGACATTTCCGTCCCAGACCGTTAATTCGACGTGAACCAGGCGTCCGATAAAGGAAAAACGATAAAAATTCGGTAGCTTTGTTAAAAAAGGACGGGATCGGAGCCGGGAGTGGGGGTCGAATCGGTGGGACCGCGATAGATCTTGAAGTATCCACAACGGGGAAAAATATAAATTCCGTATAGCTTCGCTAAGAAGGGACGGGGGTCGGATCGGTGGCGAAGGGGCGATTTAATAAAATGGTGTTAACTGCGCAGAACGGGAGCGCACTGAGCGACACGCGAATTCTAAACCTCTTAAATCCAATTCTCCGATTCCCTTCGTGCGACCACCGCCAACAGTATACCCACATTCTATAGCGACGACGCCCGAAGACAGTAGCCGTCCGGGTTTTACGTTTACAATTGTTGTTATATTTATTTTATATTGTTTTTTTATTTTATTTGTTTTGTCAAAAATGGGGAAAATACATTAACCTACTATGCAAGATAATAAAAATTTCAATGAATTATAAATGAAGAACCTTCGTAATCAACAAAACCATGAATGTCATCGGCACGAGTAATGTGTTATTTTCGCTTAAACGCCTTATGTAAATATTAGATCACAACTTGATTCATCAAAAGCAGAAATCGAAGTTTTATACTGTTTAACAGGATAATATTATATAACTACGGTTTTATTACCGTAACAAAAATATGCTTATGGTCATCAGATTCATCAAACAAAAGCTCTGTTTATACTCGCGAAAACGATGAATAATATGCTAAATTTATAGTAAAATAACCTTGTAATAATTAGCCAATTGTAAAGTCAGTTATTTTTATGATTTTTGGCTTTTTAAAGAATATGACTTTACTAAATTTTTTTAAAACATTACTCAATACCAAACGAAAATTTAGATGACTATGCTGATTTGACGCAGGCGTTTGTATTTTTATTGCAAAATTTTTACTTAGGGGGTCAATTGATTTTGATACTTGTATATTTGGTTAAATTCTCAATCACATAAAAAGTCTCGTTGGCTTTTTAGTCTTGATGGCTTTGCTCCTCAGGCGGTTTTTAATACCATTATTATGAAAAGGATATAGCCGACGCTCAGCGAGCGATGGCCGGTGTATTATGAAGCCGGGAGGGTAACGTGTAATGCCTACAAGACCAACGACTGTTTATATAACCATCGACATGAGTCCAAACCTCTGGAGCCGCATGCAAAAGGGTCGATTGGAATAAAATTGGGAATAGGGTAGTGCATTTAATTTCGGCACTTTTTTGTTTTTCCGATGTAACTTTTTACTGTATGGCCCGATTTTCATGTTTAATAGCTCATTTTGAAGCTTTCACGATACTGCATTGCGTCACAAAAGTTTCACTGTACAAAAGTATTTTTTTATTTAATTAAATCAGTTTTTTAAAAAATGGGAAATTAACGAAATTAAATATGTGCATTTAATTTCGGCACTTTACAAACAATAGTTGTTTCTCAGTCAAAAAATCATCATTTTCAAAAATTTAAAAGCCTATCATTATCTCCAGACAGTTTTCTTTAATTTAAGCTTCTCCGATGATGTCAAGTTGTATCACTCTCGACTTCATTATGAGTCAAATAATATCTTACAAAAAGCAACAGACGATTTAATTTCGTGGAGCAAGAAATGGCAGCTTCAAGTTTCCTTTCAAAAATGTTGTGTTATTTATATGGGTCCAAACAATCCTAAAGTTCCAATTCAAATTGAAAGAAAAAATATAAAATCTAGCGATGATGTTAATGATTTAGGTGTTCTTGTTTCTAGTAACTTAAAATTTTCCAACCATTGTGCCAGTATTGCTAAAAGAGCATTTAGAGTATTAAATATGATATTTCGCTGCTTTCAAACTCATAAAATTAAACCGATTGTAACAGCTTTTAAAGCTTTTGTACGTCCTATATTGGAGTACAATTCGCAATTATGGTCCCCATATCTTTTGAAAGATATTGATCTGATTGAAAGCGTCCAAAGAAACTTTAAGCGTAGATTATATGCAAGGTGTAACCTTCCTTCTGGCATTTCGTATCTTGAGCGTTTAAAATTTTTACAGCTTGATTCTCTTGAAACTCGTAGAATTAGATTTGACTTAAAAACTTGCTACAACATTATTCATAATCTTACTGATTTAAATTTTGCAGACTTTTTTAAATGGGCAAAATTTCGTGGGAAAAATGATCATCATCAAAAGTTGCATGAAAATATTGCTAAAACCAATTTAATGCTTAACAGTTTTGCTGTTCGAACTGCAAAATACTGGAATTCGTTACCTGCATATGTGATTCAATCTAAGACCTTAGCTAGTTTTAAAAAACAAATCGATAATTTAACCTTTGATGAATTTACTAAATTTGATAGACACATGTAAGAAGCCGTATGGCTCATTGTGTTCTCTCCTTTTATTCCATAACCATATTTTGGCTTAGTAATTTTATAGATCTACTGCTGTATTTATATATATATATTATTTATGTACATATGAATATTATTTCTACTTTTGTCTTGATATTGCCACTTTACCTTTACATGTATTCAAATATTTTATGTACAATTCCTTGAACGTTTGTATTTATTTTTTTTAAATTCCAAGTATTATATGTTGTTTGTGTGAATAAACAATTACAATTACAATTACTTGTTGTTCAACGTGTAACTGGCAAAAAGTTACAGCTAAAATGCCAAATGGTATCAAAATGAGCAAAATTTGAAAAAAAGTGCATTTAATTTCGGCACTTTTTAAAAGGATCCCCTTAATCGAGTTTAAGTGCAGTGCTATGACCCCTACACATTTCAACGTTGTCTTTTAGCTATTTACAACTACAATTTAACATCCGACCACTTAATTCAATCCGTTTTTACCTACAGCATATGAGTGCCGAAATTACACTATTTTATTTTATAACGATTGCTCACCACAGACGCAACGTAGAACCACGGGGACTAAAAATTTGGAAAATAGACTAAATTTTACCAGGACAGTTTAATTTTTAAACCAATTTATTGCGTAATCATGAAATGCCCATGTTCTAAAAACGAGTAACAATTTTATTTTTTATAAATCACATAATTTCACATGAAAATATCATAACATAACAAATAAAAAGCTCACGACAGTCATCTACATATAATTAGCTCTCATTTGAGCTATCAAACGTCGTATTCCGTCCAGGATTACCAAAGATATAGTCCAAAATCAAAAATGCCCAATCGGGAAAAGTGCCGAAATTAAATGCACTACCCTAATGTTAACATTCCGGATTTATTTAACAAACAATCAAAGTCTTATGCTGTGTGCGAAAATCTTTTTTGATTAGACAAGGACAAATTGTTCTTATCCTAGAAGACGATTAGTATGTTTGCGGTATGATAAATAGTAATCATTTGAAATCAAATAAATTGTGTGTAAAACAATAAACTGGTATTAATAGTCGGTATATAAAAACCAGTTCAATAAGCTCATATTGCATTGTATTATTAAGCTAAACGAGTGTTTTTTTACACAAACTAATCCGACGCGGTGGTCCGGCCGGTATTGCATCACAGTATTGTTTGTGAAGTTTTCCCGGTCGTCTTTTGCGCGCACAGAACAAACCGTAATTACTACGGCAAAATGAGACTTAAACTATAAAATACACCTGAATGTGACTTATACTAATTATATAAGGTGCTGGTTAAAATCTGAAACGAGTCACCGTTTTGTACATTTTATTCGGATTGTGATTTATTTTGCCGTAACAACGAAAAAACGCCGCCGCCGGATTAACTCTCTGTCCCTCACCACAATCGATTGACTTTTTAACCCTTAGAGAATGGATTTTCAAAGAGCATAACGCCACCTGCAGACCGATACCGGTTCGTAAACTACGTTACGCGCAAGCGAACAAGCGAATTTTCCAACAATGCGACGGTTAATCGGTAATAATTTTTTTTTTGAAGGTTTTGTGGAAGAAACAAGACATTCCAAAACACACGAACGTTAATTTGCACTTGCACACAAATGAAAAATTATAGTTTTATGCAAATTTTTTTGTTTTATTTTTGTAGAGTCTTTAAAAGAAAGATTGCGAAAATATTTAGCATTTTTAGCTTTTTTGGATGAAAAATAAGCGATACAGGACTTGAACCTGTACTCTCCAGCCTCAGTATGCCTCATTGACTGACGTGCTGCGTTACACTATCGCTCGACAGTGTTACATTAAAACTTGTATTTATAAGGCGTTATATTTCTGAAACATTAACACAACGGGAGTTGTGACTTTTTTCATGTACGCATTATTGAGTGAAGTGGAATTTTTTCGCTGCGCTAGTATAAAATAAATAAATTTTCGAAGCTGTTACGTTTCACTTTTACTACGCTAGACAGTTTGTCATACGAATTTAACCTCCTTGAACTCACGGAATAAAAAATGGCAGTGTTCCAAAAGTGCCTACCTAACTTTTAAAATTTTTGGAATTTTCTTTTTGAGACCAAAGAAGACATAAATCAACATAGATAAATAAAACATAAATAATAATAATAATATATAAATCAATATATTAATATTGATTTTCGTATCGTGGGCGGAGCTTAGTTAAGAGGAATGCGTTTATTGATAACCTAATTTCGTAAAGCACAGTATAGACGAATCTTCAATATCTGTTTATTCAACGTGAACTTTCGTAACGAAAATGACATAAATAAATAAAACAAAAGTTGCTGACTTTAAACATTTTTTTAAATTTTTTTTTTTATTTAAAATATTTGTATAAAATGCAAACTTACTGACTTTAAACAATTTTCATAATACGCTCTTTTGATTTAAAAACAAATTATTTGTAATAGATTTTTGATGCGGAACTTATTACGTTAATAATTAGCTTTTTAGTTTTTGTGTTTATCAATCATAATCTTAGAAATCCGCCGAGTCGTATATCTAAGATAGCTTTCCCGTGTACTGCCTTAGATGAAATTTTCAAAACTTTCAATGCCCTCACGTATAAATGAATTCAACCTAAGTAAATGTCTTTTATCTGGTTTCGCTGCCTTCTTCTTCTGTTTGCTGTTGTGGCACAGATTCTTGCTTCGATTAAGTTCATTCTTCGCTGTTCCTTTGGCTGTTAGGAAAATGTTCCAATTTAACCTTCTGATCCATGATCTTCATTAGGGGCGGCAGAACTGCGACAGACTTGTCAGCAATGATGATGCAGGGACTTCCGTCACGATTTTCTTCTAGCCGTTTAACGACGACATCATCTGAGTAGATAATGCTAGCTTCAGGCACCCCGCGTGGAAAATTTACAGAGAAACTGCCACAAGTTTCTCTGTAACCCTCCTCCTTTATCCTAGATTGGGACAGGCACTGAATAAACAGTGGCGGACTTTCGCTGCCTTCACCTTTGGCTCCAAACCATGCTTAAAGACATTTTTCTGCTTTTTAAATGTCTTTATTACTAATAGTTTTCGTCTTTTCTGGATTACTACCTGTACCAGACTCCGGAGCTGGTTTAAATGCTTTCGACTAGTGATGTTTCTACCCGGCAATATCACGCAATATCCTGCAATTTCTCTCCATTTAAAGCGAAAGGAGTTCCGGAGCTCCGGAGCTCGGATTTCCGCCGAACTTCACTACTGGTACCAGCTTTAACCGATCGAAAACAAGTTCCCATAAGAGTGTTACACACAAATTTTAATTTCGAACTTATTGTGTAAGGCCGCGTTTAAAACACAACTATTTGATGAAGTTTTGCTTAAGTTTTAAAAACAGAAAATAATCAAGTTAAGAAAAATATATAAATTTTTTTAATATTTTTTATTTGTTTTTGTTTCGTTTAGGGGAGGTCTAAACTTCCCGAGAGTATTTCTTGTCATCGTAGTTTCTAAAGTTGAAAATCCTATTGCTGAGTGTTTGCGTGGGTTCCTGAGTCCCGAATGACAGACACCGCCCCTTCCACTGTCCCACTTTATTTTATTTGAGTCAATACCACTTTCAGCGCGTAACTACACAGTAAAGTTTTCTAATCAAAGCAATGTTTCTAAATATTCAATAATAAAATAATAATAATAATTAAAAATTTATGTCTGAATTTTTTTAGTTGTAATTGTATTGGTTAACAGAAATTTAAATGTGCGGTACTGAATCAAATTTAGATTTTGATTATTTTTTTGTGAAAACCTTACCCCTGCCCCAAATAGTCCGCAAAAATTTTTTCATAAAAATATTTCCAGTGATTCAGGAGAAATGACCCCTCAAAAACGGCGTTTTTTGACAATTCTGTACTTGAAAAATTTCTCAATGGGTATTAAAAATTAAATTAAAAAATATGCACTTAAAGAGAGTGGCTGCTTTTTACTTTATTTTGATACCATGATCGTTAAGATTGTTACAGTATTTGTCGATATATTGCGTTTCCCGTACAAAAAACCGGCGACTATAACAAACGACGGCAGTGATTTGATTAAGTTTGCCAAACCTTTTTACCGTCACTTTGTATTTTTAGCAAAAAAATTGCGGGTTTTTTTGTACGGGAAACACAATATCTCGACAAATACAGCACCAATCTTAAAAATCGAACAATCAAATGAAAGTAAAAAATAGCCGTTTTTTGAGTGCATATTTTGTAATTTATATTTTAATACCCATTGAGCAATTTTCCAAGTACAAAATTGTCAAAAAACGCCATATTTGGAGGGTCATATCTCCTAAACCACTGGAGACATTTTGACGAAAAAAATTTTGGGAGCTATTGGGGTCCGAATAAGTTTTTCACAAAAAATAATCAAAATCCAAGACAAAAAGTTTGACTCGGTACCGCACCTTTAAGGAAAAAAAGTCAGTAAAATATATCCCACTAAAAAAACACATTTTTTCAGTAGAAGTTTATAAAATATTTTAAATTGGTGTCAAAAAAATATAAAGAATTCTAAAGATACATATTTTAAACTTTAAAGGCTTACCAACCAATTCATGCCGTAAATGATATTCTATCCCATTCCTTGCCGGTCGCGGTAAGTGGGTATATTTTGTTTCCAAAATATTATGGTGACACGAATGTAAAAATACAAAAACGATCTGTAAAGTATCGATAAAATTTTTCTGAAGAGAAAAATTTTAAAATCGTTTTTTACAAGGTTTTTATGAAATAATCTACCTGAAAAGATTCTAATACAAATGTTTTATTATTGTTAGTCACAACATTTATGTCATTCAAGCACCTTTATTTTAGTTTATGAGAAAATATTTACAATAATCAAAAAAAAAGAAATCAGAAAAATTCACAGCCCTGCAGCTGATAGCTAAATAGTTAATTTTTGTAAAAATACTGTTTTTGGTACCCGTACTAAATGAAATTTTCTCCAGCAAAACAAAAAAATAATTAAAACAAAAAAAATTTTCGAGTTCTAAATTTTAATTAATTACTTTTTGGTGAGTAAATTAGTTTCTTATAAAACTGGTACTTATAATAAAAACAGGGAATTTTTATATAAAAGATATAGAGGAATTTGAACTTGGAACCTAAAATTTAGATCAACTGATACTAATATACATATTAATTACTTTATGACATTAACGAATATAAAACTGGTGAAGATTTTAATGCTCAACTAGTATTTCAAAAACTATACACAGAAAAATAAACATTAGATTTTACCCAAATCAAGAATACATGAAAATTAATTAATAAAGAAAAGAAGAATGAGAAATGAAGAACAAATTATACGGGCTATGTGTGGATCCAACCTAAATGCATATACGTATGCATATGTTTATATGCATACGTATGCATATGTTATGCATACGTATGCATAAATTCATATGCATACGTATGCATTTTTCCGCAAAGTATATGCATACGTATTCAAAATAAAGAAAAGAAAGAAGAAAAGAAATTATTTTTAGCAATTATATACAAATATCCACAATCATCTAAATCAGCACACAAAAGTTAAGTTAGTTAAAGAATATATCACAATTGGTTCTATGAACAAACTCTATAATAAAAGAACCAAATAGAAGAAAATACATTTTAATAAATACAATACTACAAAAAAAAACACTAGATAG
>JASAMX010028747.1:0-46658 GCA_030248175.1 Microlaimidae sp. YZB2_3
CGAATTTGTTTTGTAAGATTTAAACGACTAAATATTATGTATTAAAGGTAATTGAGCAGTTCACTTCTTGCATAAGCTTGCCTAGGTTTGAAAGCTTGTTTTCTGTCCACAGCCCAAATATCAAGAGCGCAACCGCACTTATGTTCACTACTCGATCTAAATAAAATTTGTTATCACAAGTCCATTTTCCTCTTGATCTTTCCCTTCGTGTGTTTTTTCCTATAATAAATAAAGATTAGTATATAATTTACTGAATACAAAAAATAACACATTACCTTTCTCACATCAAGTCCCTGAGCCCACTTTTGGTCGGAATGCACCCCACCGTGAGAGGAGGACCATTTTTGGTTGCACAACAATGTATTGAAAAGATAATCTTGGCCCTCCGGTTGTGGGGTAGGCCGCAATGGACACACGGTAATGGCCAAAGCCCCCTGAGCGCGTCAAGCCATCACGCACACAACACATGATGTGGCAATTACCTCACCAAAGTGGCAATGGCGGTTTTGGTAAACCAAATCAAGCACGACCTCCAAAGTGGCGTAATCCCCATTGTAGGTTGTGGAGGGGGACCCTTTTTTGTTAATAGCATTATTCTGCATTTATATTTACGCGTTTTTTGTCGTGGAGAAGGTCATCATAATGGCATAACTAAATATGTTAAAAAATTTAAGAAAAAAACAAATAATTTTACTAGGTCATTATAATAGTACATAATTTAGAAAGGAGTGCCAATTAATGAACGATTTTGAAACTACGACGGCTTGGTTTTTTTATATAGGAGCTGCAAATATTTGGGTATAATAAATTTTTGTTGTAGAGCACTCCCCCGCTTTTCTAGTTTTGTCCTTAAATATAAATTGATTTACATTGTTGATTATGCAGCTTTCAACGGCGATAGTGTCTAGACGTAATGAATTGGGTCTAAATGTACGTCCGGAGTGAAATCGCCCCTTTTTCCTGTTCTATCCTTAGAGCAATTTTAATAGCTTGGTATAAATTGATTTAGATATTGTCATTATGCAGTTTTCAACGGCGTAGTGTTTCAACGTGATAAATCGTGTCTAAATATACGTTCGGGAGGAAATCATCACCTTTTCCTGCTTTATTATAAGAGCATTTTATGGCATTACTAAAGCTAAAGTCTTCCAGGCTGAAATTAAGGCCTAACCGCTTTCCGCCAGAAAGAAATAAACAATAAACCTGCGAGCGAGAAAAATTAAAAAAAAAAATTTTTCAGCGGTTATGTAACCAATTATTATTTAGTTGCATCATGTGTTTTTCTGCACCTGATATTTTCTCAAAAAACGAGTGGTTACTTTATCACTCATCTATTTTCACACTGATAGAATTTATCTTTAGTTATAAAATAATTTAGATAGTGTCATTGTGCAGATTTAAACGGCGATCGTGTTTAAACGTCTCAAATCGTGTCCAAATATACACCCGGGAGAAGGGAAATCGACCGTTTTTCCTGTTTTATTCTTAGAGCATTTTTTTATTTAGATAGTGTCATTATCCAGCTTTCAACGGCGTAGTGTCTCAAAGTGATAAATCGTGTCTAAATATACGTTCGGGGGGAAATCATCCCCTTTTCCTGTTTTATTCTTAGAGCATTTTATAGCATTTCTAGTTATAAATTAATTTAGATAGTGTCATTGTGCAGATTTAAACGGCGATCGTGTTTAAACGTCTCAAATCGTTTCCAAATATACACCCGGGGGAGGGAAATCGACCGTTTTTCCTGTTTTATTCTTTGAGCATTTTTTTAATTTAGATAGTGACATTATGCAGCTTTCAACGGCGATAATACTGGTGGCGATCGGCAGCTTGTTTGTAGTTTTCCTGCTAAGAACCGAATTCGACCTTTTCTTAACGAAAACAGAATCCACCACACAGCTTACGAAAAAAGAAGAGCGGCCGGTTCCATCGCCGTCCGTGAACAATGAGGCATGAGAAAATAACAATATAGGTTGGCTGACTTAAAGTCGGCCAGGTCTTAATTTCGGCCACCATTTGCTATTTTTTCCATGCGTAAAATTATGAAACAAATTGCTTATGACGGGATAGATCGTCATGTTATCTATCTATCCATATGCAATTCTTTTCATAACAATGCGCATAGAAAAAATAACAAGCGGTTGCCGAAAATAAGGCTGGCCGAATTTAGGTCAGTTACACTATACGTAAAACTCGGAGCCGGGAAAACGGAAGCCCCAAAATTTTAAGATCATTCGTATAGCTAAATTTTGAATCTCTATAAACATGATTAACTACTTAGTATCTTAGCTTTTATTAACTCCAACATATCATTTGAAAATTTATCACCCCTTCTTTTACTTTTATGTTAAGCCTAAACGGTGAAACAAAAAGCTCAAAACAGATATATTCAATTGTAGGGTATAAAATTTTTAAAGCTAAGTTACGCTGAATATCGGCAAATAAATTTCTTAAGCCTCCTTTACCAAAATTTTATTTTATTTTTTCTGCTACTTTGGTTGAAATAAAATCACAGCCGGATCAGACGTTGATGATTTATTTGTTCAGGGAAAAATCTACAAAGGGGGCATGTAAAAGAATTATATAACATAAAAACAATGAAAAAATAAAGTGAATTATTATTGCCTAAGCACATTTACTACCCTAAACAAGGGCACACACTAATTCGGGCGCACCCTATTAGGGGCACTTAAATATGCTAATTAGGGACTTCTTTGTTTAAAGTTAGTCTAACTAAGGGCGTATAATGGCCCTAAATAGGGCCTCTAGAAAAAAGTTACTTTTTAAATTCACTTAAAATTTAGATAACAAAGATTCAGTTTGTAAAACTGAATAATTAAACGTAAACATCTCTTATTTTATCATATTCACCAGATTTACAATTCCTGCCTATTTGAATTTAAATTTTTCGGATTTTTATTTAAGCAATAACGTAGCTTTTTTTGGAAATCGATTTTTTTTCTAAGGCCGTTAAGTAGAGGGTTTAAGCAATATATGCACTTAGTTACATATTTTTCCTTTATTCTTATTGTATAATATTTTTGCATGTACTAACCAATCAAATAACGTCACTTATCACCTCGCCGTTACTACACAAAAAAAATGGTGAAATGATTTTTAAAAAATTTGTCAGATTAAAAAAATTAAGCAAAAAAAAAGTAAAAAATGTGTCAGATTTTTAGCCAAGAGTTAACTGCGATCAAATTCAAATATAGTTTAATCTTTTCTGATTGTTAGCGCGACTCAGACGCTGAATGTGTATCGCGTTTCGTAGGTTTTTACTGTAAAAAACACGAAATCGGATCCGAACGCGAAATATATAAAGAAGCACTGTCACAAATCAAATTTCTATAACGCCTTGATTCGGCCTACTGCTTTAAAACATAATTTATCTATTTTAAATTTAGTATTTTGGGTTTTCGAGACCTATTCTACAACATTTATAAAATTCAATCTAATCGGTTTAATAACAAAAAAAGTTGTATGATCCGGGCGTTATAGGAATTCGATTTGTGAGAATGCTCCTTTTACATTGCGTCGTTACTCTGACATAAAGAGTCACAATCAGTATAAAATCATCGTGACTCTAACTCATTTTGTTTAGATTAATTGTTAAGATATAAAAAGAGTCACAGTTACGAGTATTTTACGACGCATCTGGCTCATTGTGTCAGAGTAACGACGACATTGAGTCGCATTGCGGCGTCCGCGTTTTATTCGCGCGTTTTGGTCTCAAAAAGGTTTAATAGTATGACAATTTTTTAGGTTTTTTTTAGGTAAATATTGGCCAAAAATTGGCTTATTTCCTATGCTGGATTTAAAAAACAACGTAACACTCAGTTTTTATCCTACACAAAAATACAAAAAATGTTGTTGGAAAGCTGGTAAATTAGTACGTCCTTTCGAACTGATTTTGATAAATATCTCATGATTTAGCAGGGGGATGGCTTGTTCTCCCAATTCTAAAATGTTTAAAATGATTCAGCTCCGAATTGCCTGGGATCCGAGTTTTACTGTGCCAAAATAACCATTTTTAATAATCGCAAATAAAAACAAAATATAGTTTTGCGATGCGCCGAGTTTTTTTATTAAAAAAGTTTGAAATTTTACTTTATTTGCAAAAAGCAAGATATACGAGGCGAAATATCGTCGTAACTGTGACATAAAGAGTCAAACTCAGTTTAAAATACCCGTGACTCTGACTCATAAGGTATGTGTGCTGAAAGACAAAAATAGTCATAGCTTCAAGTAGTTTATAACGGTTCTAACTCATTGTGTAATAGTAAGGACGATGTTTTAAGCAGGGCAAACGTCCGTTTTGTCACTGTGGTGCCACGATTTCCAAAATAAAAATATCGCAATCAGCATATTTTATCTTCAGGATCAAAATTTTCAAAATATTTTTAATAATAAATTTATAATCAATCATTTATTCGTGTTTTTTTCTAAAGTTTAGTTTTTTGCTTTTTATTTTAAATTTTGTCATGATGGCAGAAAGATTGAGAATTGTTTTTTGCTTCCAAGCCTCCATTTTTCATTTTAATTTAAAAACGTGGGTTTTGAAGCAAAACTTACGGTAATATTCGCTAAATATCAAAATAAAAAATTTAAAAATAGTGCGAAAAATGGTTATTTTGTTAGGATTTTCGACGACAAAAAGAGTTTTTCGATTATCAGTCAGATAGACAGAAAATAAATGAAATTTCATCAAGGATGAGAGATTTGTTGAACAGTTACGTGGATGAGGTCAATTGTCCGACAAAGGTAAGATTTTATAACGTTTTTTTTTTAATTTTATTAAATTTATTTGTTCTGATACAAAATATTTGTTTTTAAATGAGCACAGCAAAAACTAACACGGTTGTAATAAAAATATAAGTAAAATTCAAAGTTATTTATTCTAGTGAAAACCATAAAGACAACAAGCAAAATATCACAAGTTGGAAACCGATTACGGTTGCAACAACACAATTTAAAAAAACATTGTTAAAACTAGAATATGGTTCAAAGGCTCTATTGAGCACTAACATGAACCGTATCCAAACTTTTCTTAAAAGCAAATAATGCAAATAGCATCCCTATTTAATGAGTCAGAGTTAAATTGATTTTGACTGCCTTTCGCTCATTCTTTTCTATTAAACGAAAATATTTACTATAGTTAAAATTATTTTGGGATTTCTTTAAACTAAACATTTACACTTTTGGTTTATTAAGTATGAAAACGGTGGGTGGTCACCGAAACCGATCACACAAGTTTTATTGGAATTAATATTTGTATATAAAGTTGAAAAAATACTTAAACAAAAATATATTAAATATAAGCTGGTTATTTTTGTGGCGTAGATTCCCAACACGCGAAAATTCGGTGCATATTTTAGTGCTTAGTTATATATTACTTTTTTTAATTTTTTTAAAATGCAGTCCTCTAAATAATGTGGTCTTTGATTATTCTTTTTCATCAATGAAGCCGATTTTAAAAGATTGTTTGTGGTCCAAAAAATATCTTGGTTTTTTTGCTTGTTTAAAAATCGCCGAGATATTGTTTAACAGTAAGAAACATCACAAACCCCAGTTTTTTTTTACCTCAAAACCCAAATTCTACATAAATTTGAATTAGATATCATTGCATTGAACAAATCTACCCCATTTTGGGAGCTTTAAATGGTTTAAATGTATTCCATGCAAATTGCCACTTTTGCTGTAACATAAAATTTGTTTTTAAAAAATTTGAATTTCACGGTGTTTATATACATTTCAACAGCAATATCTTAGCTATTTTAAACAAATCGGAAAAAAAAGGTCATGTTTGGAAAGTTGAAAACATGGGAAATTTTTAGAACTGGTTTTAATCAATTAAAAACCACTAACTAACTTTAAATCTCATGTTATGAAAAACTGCACCTTTTATTTGTTGCTCCATAAAGATTTTCGGTTTTTTTTCGTTTCCTTTTTTAATTTTCTTCGGTCTTTTACCACTGTATAAGGCGATGCGGAAAGAAAAAGCTCGCTGTTTTTGAGAAATTAATAAATTTTAAACCGAAATACTAAATAAAAAAAACCAACAAACCAAATAAAAAACTGAAAAAACTCCACATACTCGGACTGTACTATAAAGAATCACGACGGTTAATTCCATGTACACAAAGGTCTCGAGCAGATTTAAAAATAATTTGTATATGACGTTGGTTAACAAAGAAAAACACCATCATAACGCACAAAAATAACATAAACATAAAACAATTTTTTTTAAAAAGATAGCTGGTTGTGCATATTTTGTTTCTTCCTCATTTTTTCAGGTCTTATACAAATTATTTTCAATTCTTCTCGAGACCTTTGTGTACATCGAATTAACCGTCGTGATTCTCCATAGGTTCGCGTGGGCAAAGTGTTGGACGGCGGGAAGTGGGTCTGCAGTCCGTGGCGCGCCAGCAAGGATTGCATCGCCTATTCCCTGGGCGTCGGCGGGGATTCCAGTTTCGAAGCGCAGCTACCCAAAGCGGTGCAACGCGGGTGTAAAGTCTGGTCTTTCGATCCCAATAAAGGCTACGCCAAGTTGTTCGAAAATAGCGACTATATCACTTTCAACCCGTGGAAACTTACGGAAAAAGTAAAAACCAGGCGAGAAGTTTAGTAACCCGATCGCTCGATCAGGGCACTGTCCCTTCGATGCACATTCGCACATTGAAGGAATAATGAAACGTGGAAAATCTTAACTATTGATTTGTTTCTTGGCAGAAAAAGGGCGCATTTAAACAAACGGTGCTGCGATCGCGCAATAAAAAGCGTACATACCGCTGCACGTCCGTTTTTAAAATAAGCAGTAGTTTTATAAAATTCTCAGATTGGAGAAATACGACAAAAAACGATCCAACGTTCTAAACTTATTTCTGTATTTAATTGAGTTTCTAATTTTAATTTAATTGAGCCCTGAGTTTCGTATTTAATTTAAATTTTCTTAATTGATTTTTTGCGCTTGTCAATTATTCCCGCAAATCCTTTTAAAAAGTACGTGCACATTTTTTAACAGATTGATTCACTATGGAGAATCACGACGGTTAATTCAATGTACACAAAGGTCTCGAGAAGAATTGAAAATAATTTGTATGAGACCGGAAAAAATGAGGAAAAAATGCACAACCAGCTGTTTTTTAAAATTTATATTATGTTTATGTTTTTTTTCATGTACTATGATTGTGTTTTTTTTTTCGTTAACCAACATCATATGCAAATTAATTTAAAATATTTTCGAGACCTTTGTGTACATTGAATTAACCGTCGTGACTCTCCATAATCAATAAACCTCCAATTTAAACGAACGTTGTTTAGTCTTAAAGATATTTGCAGAATTATGAAACCATAGAATCAATTTCAGCCAATGAACGCTGGGAAAAATCGATTCTCCTATGAACGCGGTGGCAAAATGGCCACGCCCCTTTTTAAGCTCATCCGACTTTGATTCCCACCGAGATAAACATATAGTCAAAAATCAATAATTTTACCCGCCATTTGGGAGTTTTTTATATTTTAAACTCAAGTTCGTGCATTTCACCACTGGTTTTAAAATTCACCAACGTTGAGTCAAATATAGCAAGACGTGATAAAAACTTAAAATTCTGTACGGCTTGTTTTTACTTTACGACTGACTGGTCCAAAAATGAAGCGTCTATATCTGATATAGCGAAGAAATTCGGTCATACTCATGTGGATTTTCTAAAAGTGGACATTGAAAGCTCGGAGTTCACTGTACTTCCAGGTGTGCTGACCAGCAAAACGCCATTAATTTGCCAGGTAATTATGTTTGTGCATTTAATCCATGAATATGTATTGTATGCTTTGTATGTAGTCCTAAGACCTGGACTGCAGACTGCATTTAGTTGGATCGTTAGAGTAGGGTAGAGCAGGTTCGTTGTGGGATTCTGTTTTAATTATTAAACGTGAGCTGTTGTGTTCTACAAAAACATTGTTGCATTCTTGAAGCCGAAAACGGGGATGGAACCCGTGAGTGGCACTCAGGTCAATCATTTACCATTAAAGTGTCTCAATTAAAAATTTTTAAACCAATGTATTTTAACGTGTTAACGTTTAACTAATTTTATTAAAACTCATAATAATCAAACGTTAAAAATGAGATTATACTTCGGAACAAATATGGACAGCTGGCTTTAATTTTTTTTCGAAAGAGAACAATAGTGTATGCGCGAACTCGGATTTTTGTGAGAAAATAAGTTTCTTAAACAAGTTATTGTTTTAATAGTATCGTATTTTTTCGAGAAAAAAATTTACTTAGAAAAAAAAGTTTTCACTACTTTCCTGATTATAATTAGTCACACGGTCGATTAAAGTAGCAGAAACCCTATATAAAATATAAACACGTCACGACTTAGAAAAATACATTCGTATTATTATCCCCCTAGAAACGGCTCTCGAAGCTGCTTCCGAGAGATTGGAGGCAAGTTGGAGGCAGCAAAACCTGGCTCGGAGGCAGGTAGAAGACAGGGTGGAGGCAGGTAGAAGGCAGAGTGGAAGCAGGTTGGAAGAGGCATCAAAACCTGCCTCAAAGGCAGGTGGGAGGCAGGTAGAGGGCAGAGTGGAAGCAGGTTGGAAGAGACATCAAAACCTGCCTCAAAGGCAGGGTGGAGGCAGGTAGAAGGCAGAGTGGAAGCAGGTTGGAAGAGGCATCAAAACCTGCCTCAAAGGCAGGTGGAGGCAGGATGAAAGCAGGTAGGAGGCAGAGTTGAAGCATGTAGGAAGAGGCATCAAAGCCTGGCTCGGAAGCAGGTGGGAGGCAAGGTGGAGGCAGGTAAGAGGCGGATAAAACAGCCTCAGAGGCAGGTAGTAGGCAGGGTGAAGGCAGGTAAAATCGGCAGGTAGGACAAAGGTGGCACAGCCTCCTATATTAAAACATATACATGTTGTGAAGCAGAGAAGAGGTAGCTTAAATTTCCTCGGAAGCAAAACCTGCCTCCTATTCTGCCTCCATGAAAAATTTTGCTGCCTCCTATCTAAATATACCCACCTTCACCTGGCCGCCTACCACCATAGACTGACGTTATTTACATTTTATAGATATCCAAAATCTTCAGTTTTAAAGATACAAACTACTAAAAGATCGAGATTTTGATTAGACACTTTTTACGGGTGAAACTTATTTTTAAAAAATTCTCTGGGTTTTTAGTTTTTTAAAAATATCTGAATATTTTTGAAACCGATCTGTAAAAAATAGAACGCATTTATATGTATTACTTCATTAAATTACCGTACTGATTTCAAAGTATTGTGTTATAATTATAATGTTGTGATATTATTTTTTTCAGGAATAAAAATTTTGATTTCGGATTGCGTTAACCTGCGATGATTTCAACCATATTAATGGCGATATTTTAAAATTTTTCCCAATTATTATATTTTAGTACAATTTAACCCGAATAAGATTGAAGATAAAACAGTTCCATAAAACTTTATTCCAACGTTTCGAAACCACTCCGTGCTTCTTTTTCAATGGTTTCAAATACGTTGCTGAAAACAGTACCAATATAATTCAAAACTTGAACCCTGAAAACCAGTAAAAAGTCTTATTATTTATTATATTATTTATTCAATTATTTTATTTTATTTTTATTTACAGATGTTCATTGAGTTTCACGGCATGCAGGTTCCGAAATGGGTGAAACTTTTGAAAGAAATTGGGAAAGCCGGTTTCTATTACTTTTCCAAAGAAAACAATTTCGCCTGTCAACACGGCGGGAGCGTATGTGTAGAATTCAGTTTCCTCAATGAAAAATGCTTTAAAGACTACGGTGTTATCGGTGCTTTTCAGCGGAATTTTAAGTTCGATTAGCCGAAATCAAATTATGCTGCGCTACCGGCGATTGTAACCAATAGCAGATATGGAGAATGGCGAGAAAAGTTATTCGCGCGACTGAAAGTTTACACGACAGAAAGTTCTCGCGTTAGTTTTTTGACGGTTACTGTTTAGGAAACGAATTTTCGAAAACAATTCGTCTGTACTACGACAGAAGGAGTTACAATCTATATAACATATGCAGGTTAGGAGGCAGGTAGGAGGCAACTAAAACTGCCTCGGAGGCCGGTAGGGTACAGGATGGAGGCAGATAGGAGGCAGGTAGGAGGCAGCAAAATTTCCGATGGAGATAGTTAGGAGGCAGGTAAAACTGCCTCGGAGGCAGCTATATTTACGATGGAGGCAGGTAGGAGGCAGGCAAAAACCGTTTTTCTCAATTCAGGCACCCGTCCTAACCAGGTTGTGACGATTCTGACTCAGTTTGTCATGGTAACAACGAATTTCTTTGAAGAATCACGACGGTTAATTCTATGTACACAAAGGTCTTGAGCAAATTTAAAAATAATTTATATATGACGTTGGTTAACAAAAAAAAACACGATCATAACTTACGAAAATAACATAAACATAAAACATTTCTTAAAAAAAAATAGCTGGTTGTGCATATATTGTTTCTTCCCTATTTTTTCTGGTCTTATACAAATTATTTTCAATTCTTCTCAAAACCTTTGTGTACATCGAATTAACCGTCGTGATTCTCCATAGGTAAATATTACAGTAAATAGGTTGTAACGTGCAATATATGAAGCAACTGTTTTGCATTGCGTGCATGAGGGTTTATTTAATTTGAAGCCAAGCATGATGTCTTGTGAGACATCTGTGGTCGGTCCACTAAAAACGTTTTAGGACCAGTGTTTTGTATAACTTTAACACACAGCTGGCAGTTAAGGCCTTTTATATGATCCAAAAAAAAGTTATACAACAATCGTTTTTTTAAATTTATTATGTTTAATTAAAGTAAAAATTTACGGTTGTCAAAACTGAAAAACATCGTTAAAAATTAAGTTATTGTAAGATAACGAAAAATTTTTGGGAAATTACTTTTTTAACACTATCTTTTGAAAGTTTGGGAAGCAAACTCGTTTTTTTCTAATTAATTGCAAAAAGGACTTATTAAACTTTATACAAATTTAAAACCATATAAAAACGTCTATAACCCTTTCTACAGATTAAATAAAACCCTTACTACGTCTTTATTAGTGCGGATGCTGGTGTTACTAAATCGCGTTTATACTAATATTTTTAAGATCGTCAAATGGCGGTACTATTTGTAATTTGCGGCTATATGTTTTGCTCTGTCGTAATCGAAATGGGAGAAGCTATAAAAGAGGTCGGTCGCCTTGCTCATTCGACATCTTTTTTTCCCATCGCTCATTGGCTGAAAGTGATTTTGTAGTGTCATAATTTCTGTGGAGATCTTTACCAATAAATAACTTCTTAAATGCGAGGTTTTTTTTGCCATCATCAAAAATAAATTTGCGTGGTTATCTTTTACAATCGCGTGAGAGACATTTTGTACATTTTTTGTGCTTTACTTAAGTTAATACATATTTCATTTAATAAAAAAAACCATTATGGACCTACCTAGCATAACGAAAATTGGGTCGGCGGTCCCATCACGATACAGAGTTATGCTCAAAATAAATGCATTTATTTGTTATATATTTAAAACTGGAAATATTACAAAGAAGAAAACATATATTTGAAAAACTTTAGCGGCTTTTTTGTATTAAATTAAAGCATTGCAAAGTGTTTTTCTTTTTCTGAGTAACACAAAAAATTTACATATGAAAAGCTTAGTTACGCAAACAATTGCGTTAAATAATGATTAGAAGTCAACAAAAATATTTGAAATTGTTTTAATATTGTTGTTAAATCTCCGGCTTCTGAGGAAATTTGGTAAAAATTATTTATTTTATAACGAATTTTGATTTCGCGGCGGGACCACGGACCCAAAATTTTGTTATGCTAGGTAGGTCCATACGTAATCAGTAAAAAAACTGTAATTTTTTAATACCACACAAGTCTTCGTGAGTGGTACATACTTAACAAAATTTAATACATTTTTTTCATAAATTTCAAAACAAAAAAAATCGCTTGAAATAACAAAATAAACAAACACGATGGTTAAAACCCTCCCATTTCAACGAAAATTGTTCAGTGTTAATATTCTTTACAGAATTATAACGTTATAGAATAACTTTTAGCCAATTAGTGCTCATAAAAAAAAGGAAATCTTTCATTCAATGGAGATTAATTTTTTCACAAGCACTAATTGACTAAAGGTGATTCTATTAGCTCCTCCCACAACCAGTCCCAGAGAGCAAAACATAGATGACGTGATTACGAATACTATATGACATTTTGAGGGTTCTTAGAATCCTGACGTGAACATAGTTTATTTTCAGGTTGCTTATAAAATATGAGGATTTTAAATAATCTCTCTTTACTAAAAACTATGCGATTTTGTTTTAAATCTAAAAATTTGTTTTTAACTGCAATATTAAAAAAATGTTTGAACAATTTTTTAAAAAGATATTATGTATATAAAATTGAAGGTTGCTTATTATGTACGGTGATATTTCATGCTGTGATCTTTTTTTATTAGGAGCTGAACAAAGTATAATGGCAACAAAAATGAAAATTTAAGACTTTAAAAAATAATTTTACCTAAATGATTTTTACTTATCTTATTTAAATTTATAAATTGCTAAAAATAATGATACATTGCAGGTAGTTAAATTTTCTAAAAAAAATCAAAGGATTTTAGCTTTTATTCTAAAGCCTAAAGCTTAAAATTTTTTTTGGATAGCTGAACAGTTTACAAAAAAACTAAGCTACACATTTTTTTTAATATGCCCGAAAATGGCGGAAATACTAATACTTGACATTGATTTCTTATTGTTATTTTAATTTAGTGCTTTAGACAATTTAGCAAAAATCAATTTGTGACAAATTTTCAATCCAAGTTGGGATGCTGGAAGTTATTTTATGCTGGGTTCATATCGTCGTTACTACGGCAAAATGAGCCACAATTTGTACAAAATATGTGTAACTGTGACTTATATTAAATCTAACTCAGGAACTTATTAACTACAGAATGAGTCACAGTCACATGTATTTTATAATGACTTTGGCTCGTTTTGTCATAGTAACGACGATATACAAATAGCATTTTTGGAATTAATACAAATTATATCAGACATCGCTCAGATTTTTATTTATCAGTTGAATTTTGAGAAAAATATCGTTTATTTACGGCGAAAAAAAAAACTTAATCAAAAAATTGCTGTTTTTCAAAAAAAAAAGCATCTGGTATTTTATTAAATTTTTTAAAGTATTTGCTAAAAATTTGAGCGAAATTTCTTGGGTTAATTTTTTAATGACGTTTTTGGTGTGTTCGCTTTTTTACAAATTTTCAGTGTTATTTAACCTGTTTATGAATCCGAAAATTCTGCTTGTCTTAAAAAACTTTTTTTTTACTTAAAAACTTTAAAACTTCAAAAACTTAAAAACTTCAAAAATTTAAAAAAAGCCCAAAACTTTTTTGATGTATTGGTCATTGTCATGTGGGCATATATCAGGAATTATTTTCAAAATATTCAAGTGTTCGTCAAGAATATTAACTACATATTATCTGATTTATCTTAATGTAATTGTAAATAACCATCAATCCGTAAGCCAAGTGAAATTAAAAATAATAATTAATTAAATATTAATAATGATTTATTTCAATTTAACTTAAAATATTAATTTTGTCGCCACTGCACCTTGTACAGACTTTTTATACATTTTGTAACTTTGTGAACTTTGTTAATTTATTTATTATTTAAGTATTTTGCTCACATAAATTCTACGTAAATTCTAGATTCAAAGTTGTTACTCTAGGAAAGCAAAATTTTAAGAAATATCCTCCATTTTATGATAATGCAAACCAATCACGGTTGCAAAAGAAAAATTTAAACATTATTTTAATATGGTTCAAAGTCTTGTTTACAAGTTAAGGTAAACCTTAAACTCTTTTTTACCTTAAATCAAGAGGCGACTATTATGAAGTCAACTAAAAACTTTTTGTACCACAGTTGACAGCTATGTGCTGGCTAGTGATGTTTCGAGCTCCAAGCTAAGAAGATTTGTAGCGGAGCTACGCTTTCAAGAGCTTCGGAGCAACCCAGAGTTCTGCCTTATTTTTTGTACTAATTTTTTGAATAGTTAATGAGTTTTGCCATGCCATTATTTTGTCAAATTTTTTTTCGTAAACTAATTCTTAAAATGTAAAATAATCTTATTTAAAACGATAAATACAGTGTTAAAGATAAATTCTATCGGGGTGAAAATAGATGAGTGGTGAAGTAACCACTCGTTTTTTGAGAAAATAACACGTGCAGAAAAGCACATGACGCAACTAAATAATAATTGGTTACATAACCGCTAAAAACTTTTTTTTTAAATTTTTCTCGCTCGGGGGTTTATTGTTTATTTCCTCCTGGCGGAGAGCGGTTGCGCCCTTGATTTCAGCCTGGAAGACTTTACCTTTAGTAATTTTAAATGTATTCAAAGCTAACTAAGCTTAAAATCGCCGATTTAAGAAATGGAGCTCCGAAGCTCCTGAACATGATACTGGAAACTACTAGTACTGGAAACTACTGGTCTTATGTATATACAAATAAACTTATTCATTAAAATATGGATTACACTACCTTTTTAATTTTTTTTTTGGCATGGCAGCTCAGGGTACCGTTGAGTTTTGACGCCTTGTTCAAGGGTTTTTTTTGTCACTGATTTAATTTAATGTTTCTTTTGGAAATGTCAGTATCAAGTTTTATTGTCATAGTTTCCTGCTCCTTTAAACTTTATTTAGTTCGTTTATAGTACAAAATACAAAAGGCTCTAATAAATATGTAGCACGCATAATAAAAATAATAATTCTAGCAAAAATATATAATATACCGAAAAATGTGCAACTCCTATATAAAAAAAGTACTGAAAAGGTGGCCTTTATAATGAGCCTCTCCATTTAAATGACACTCTCCACTATAATGGCATAGTAGCCATTTTAATTCGGCGAGTTAAAATGGAGAGGAAGCTATTATAATAGCCATTTATTGACTTAATTTCACTTCATATATACTCACAAGTCTAATACTGTCCGGGCCCCACGAGTTTCCCCGTGTTGGTTTAATACTGTCCAAAACGCAGAAACTCGTGCGGCCCGGACAGTATTAGACTTGTGAGTATATGAAGTGAAATTAAGTCAATATATGGCTATTATAATAGCTTCCTCTCCATTTTAACTCGCCAAATTAAAATGGCTACTATGCATTATAGTGGAGAGTGTCATTTAAATGGAGAGGCTCATTATAAAGGCCACCTTTTCTGTACTTTTTTTATATAGGAGATGCACATTTTTCGGTATATTATATATTTTTGATTCTAGTACCTTTAATTGACGAACAAAACTTTTTAATCTAACAAAACAATAAACGTGATCGGTCATTAATATTCCGGTAAGGACGGCTCTTGAACCTGCCTTCGGAAGACTGGACGCAGGTAGGAAGCAGGTAAAACTGCCTCGGAGGCAGCATGGAGGCAGAGTGGAGGCAGGTAAAACTGCCTCAGAGGCAGCATAGATAGATAGTAAGAGGGCGGTACCCTAGTGTTAAGGGGCCATGGTGTTCAAGCCTGCATTAGGCTCATTACACTCGGAGGCAGCATGGAGGCAGGGTGGAGGCAGGTAAAACTGCCTCGGAAGCAGCATGGAGGCAGGGTGGAGGCAGGTAAAACTGGCTCGGAGGCAGGTAGGAGGAAGGTGACCGCTATGTTGAAGCATATGCAGGTTAGGAGGCAGGTAGGAGGCAACTAAAACTACCTCGGAGGCAGGTAAAAGGCAGGTAGAAGGCAGCAAAATTTCCGATGGAGGCAGATAGGAGACAGGTAAAAACCGTTTTTCCCAATTCAGGCACCCCGTCCTTACCGAAATATTGTGTATGAATTGAATACGGCGAATCAAATGACCACGGAGACCGGTCACAACACTTTACGCACCAAAAACTTCCAATATTACATATCAAATAATTATAGGCACCTTGCACTGGAACTCTGTTTATAGGCACTTTGCACTGGAACTCGGTTTATACATGAAGTATGCAATATACATAAGCGTCACCATAATTGATAATTACCGTATCTCCTACTTATCTTTCGTAGTATGCAGATCAACCGATCGAAAGCGCGCGAAATTTCAATCGGTTGATCTGCATACTACGAAAGATAAGTAGGAAATACGGTAATTATCCATTATGGTGACGCTTATGTATATTGCATACTTCATGTATAAACCGAGTTCCAGTGCAAGGTGTATCAATTAAATGATAGCGCGATCTGTTTCCAGTATTACTCGTTAGCAAAATTTTGAGTACGTTTGCCGTGTGTCCTGTCAGTATGCTACAAGTAAAACAAATCCGCCCCGCATCAGTTTTCAGTGTGGTGAACAAAAACATGGATTGTTGCATGGCGTTTTAAAGACAGAAATAGTCGTAAAATGGCTTTATTCTACGTTTCAACCTGATAAAAACAGGCCTTCGTCAGGAAACCTCTCTACGTTTGGGCAAACACCATTGCAACAATCCAACAATTTCAATTTAATCACTAACAAGACAGCTCTAAAAGACTAAAGGCTGGTTCATACTTATGACAAAACGTCCTTTGGACAAAGTCCAAAAGACAAAAGTCATTTGGACTTTGTCCAAAGGACAAAAACAGCGTAAAAACGTCCTTTGGACTTTGTCCAAAGGAAAAAATCCGAAGGACAAAGTCCAAAGGACAAAATCCAAAGGACAACGTGTTCATACTTGCTTTCCTTTGGACTTTTCCCTTTGGATTTTGTCCATTGGACTTTGTCCTAAGGACAAATTTTAAGTAGCGTTCATACTTCGTCCAAAGGGAAAAGTCCAAAGTACGTTTCGGCTTGTCCAAAGGAAGTTTTGGATTTTCTAAAATTGTCCTTTGGACTTTGTCCCAATGATGTTTTGTCATAAGTATGAACCACTTAAGACTCCGTATTTAAAACACACATGTATTTCTTCCACAGTTTTTTTTTGTTATCTATTGATATGTTTACCAAAAAGTGGATTAAGAAAGTGGCAAGTCATAGTAATTGCTAAATAACTACATTCAAATTTCGCTTTGATTTATCGTTCTCACGGGTTTGAAATCAGAGTGGTCTTAAACTTTCTATAAATCGTAAAATTGTTTTATCCGAATTCGGCAACATAGTCCACGTACCCGCTTTATTATGCAGCAGCGTATATCCAATGCCCTAGATGCATAGATACTAGTGATGTTCCCCGGAGCTCTGGAGTTGAACTCCGCTTCTATAAGCTCCGGAACTCCGCCCTATTTTTGTACTAACTTTATGAATAATTAAGGGGTAATTCCATAGATAATTTTATGAAAATTTTTTTGAAAATTAAACTTTTTTCAAAACTTATTTAAAACGCTAGAAATAGTATTACAGTACAAATGCAGATAATGTAGCTTTAAATGTATTTTAAACTTAAATAAGCTTAAAATCGCTAATTTAAGGGGCGGAGTTCCGGAGCTCCGGAGCTCCGGAGTATAACATTGGAGGGTAGGAACATCACAAATAGTTACATAGGTTTACATGGAATTCTAATCCGTTTATTCGGCGAGATGAAAGTTGAAAGCTTTGTAGATATTGTACAGGGCAAAACTCGCCGCGGCAAAAACCACAACAATAGATACCGCCGCGAAAATCCCCAGAAACGCCGTCCAGGTTCGATTTTGATTCACGGAGCGGACGGGTAGAATCAGCGTCGCTTTGACCTTTCCATAAATCACGTAAACGTCCTCGAAGCGGTCCAGCGGGTCTTTCACGATCCGAACGGAGTCGTACCCGCGGTTTTTCAGTTCTAATTCCAGGGCTTTCGGATCCGTCGTTCCCTATAATTTCACAGAATTTACCCGGTTAAGGGACGGGGTGCCTTAATTGGGAAAGTAGGTTTTTACCTGCCTCCATCGCGCATTTTGCTGCCTCCTATCTGGCTCCTACCTGCCTCCTTCTCCACCCTACCTTCTAACTGCCTCCGAGGCAGTTTTAGCTACCTCTTTCCTCTTAACCCGTATGCTTCAACATAGGAGGAATGGCCAAGTGCTTTGCTAGGCCATGTTTAGGCTTAATCTACGCTTATGCTTAGGCTTAAGCAAGACTTAGGCTTTGGTTTAGGCTTAGGCTAGGCTTAGGCTTGGGCTTAGGTTTAGTTTTAGACTTAGACTTAGGCGTATGCTTAGAGATATTCTGAGACTAGTCTTAGGCTTAGGCTTAAGCTTAGGCTTAGGCTTGTATGTTTAATAGCTCTAATTAATGCACACCATTATTTTGGAGCATCACAATTATGTCACGACGTAATTAGGGTTATATTGGTCTAATTTTGGTAAGCCTAACTTTGGGCTATATGATTTTGGGACACCTCTTTAATAGAGCACTCTAAAGTCTTATTTGGGGCCGCGGCGTTTTACTTTAGCCTGCCCCAATTGTTACTCTTAAGCCTTAATTTATCTAACCAGTATACAGGTTTTTTATTATTATTTTTATGTTATATATTTTTGCTATCACTATAAATTACTATCTGAAGCTGTGTCTTTTTTTAGAGAAGTAGTTTTTTTTAGAGAAGAGTATTTTTCTGTTTTTTATATTCTGTAATGAAAATTATGTGGTTTTAATTTAGCAAAAAAAAATTAATGTTGCTTTTGTTTGAAGACCTACTCTTACTTGGTCGTGATTTTTTAAAAACTACCGCTTGAATTCCAAAAAAAAACCAATTTGACCCAAAATTTTAAAGACGTATTGATTTTTATTTAGAATTACATAATCATTAAAACTTTTGATATGTAGGTTGATTAACAAAAGGCTTTGTACTTAACAAATTTGAAAATTATCCTATAATATCTAACGCTGGTATGAATATAGACGATTTTCCTAGTCATAACTAAGCTCCGTTCACAAAAATACAAAAATCAATAAATTACTATGTTAAAGTATGTCCTAAATCTCAAAAAGAAAATTTTGTGCGTTTTTTAAAGTTATGTGCGCGTTTTCAAAGCACGCTGCTGAAAATAAAAAAAATTCCGACAGAATTTTTTTTTAAAACTAACAAATACTGAACGAAAATACATATTGTAATTAATATTTTCATCGAAAAAGTCGTCATAACTTGTGCAATTTTGGAACTGTTTTAAAAACCAAACTATCATTTTGTTTGTATTTAAACGAACAACAAAGTGTATTATCACAATATTATATTTTCTCATCATTATTAGTATTTTGCAATCCCGATTACAAAAAACAAATAACAGCCAATAAAATATCAAATTCTGATAACATCATTTTGTTGTTCGTTTAAGTAAAAATAAAATGATAGTTTGGTTTTTAAAATAGCCTCAATATTGCACAAGTTATTACAACTTTTGCGAACAAAAGATTAATTGCAACATGTATTTTAAGTTTTTGTAAGTGTTTAAAAAAATTTCTTACGGATTTTTTTATATTTTAAGGAACGTGTTTCAACAACGCGCACGTAACTTTAAAAAACGCCCCAAATTTTCTTTTCAAGACTCAGGACACACTTTAACATAGTAATTTATTGATTTTTTATTTTTGCAGGTGGGGATTAGATAAGGGAGATGTGTCTATAATCGAATAATTATAATAAGTAAACAACGAATATACGTAACTTATAAAAAGTATTACCGCAAGGCTTACACAACGTAAACTTTCATACATGTATGCATGATCCATCAGCGGCTTACTTAAAGGACAGGACATTGGGGGACGCCCCACTACTGTATTTTTCCATATGCTTATAGGCGCCAGCCTTTTTTGTTAAGGTCCCCATTTATTTCTTAGGGTATGTTGTTATAAGATTTTATATTAATTCTTGGCAGTTTATTAGCCTAACATTCCCTTTCAGACGGAAAAAAAATTAAATTTATACCACAAGTTCGGAAAAATCCAAATCAGTTTCCAGACTTCGGCCAACATCCACGATTGCCGAAAGTACGGCGTAGTGATTTTCATTTTGAAATTTTACATTTTTAGAGAGTGGGGAAAAATTCGTCACCCCGCTTAATGACTGTATTTCTTGTTCCAAGTAATCCCTAAAAATATAGATAAAATAGACTACTGAAAATTATTCCGCGGTACACGAGTGGTTTGACAATATAATTTGAGTGTTACCAGCAAATCAAATTTTTTTGCTAAAAAGAAAATCTATAGACTTTTATGATTATAGACTCGTCTCCTTTTAAAATTCACAGCACTTTAAGCATCAGTAACCGCACTATAAAGCGCGATAAACCTAAGATTAACCGAGGATTGGGATGGAAGTCTTTTTTCATGGACAAAAAGAGAATCGAATTTTGCATTGGCTAACATTAGAAAATTTAAAGTGATAAAAGAATCAATTCCTCTAAATAATGATTATAATAATTTACAATAAACTTAAAACATAATCAAATATACAGAGGTAATTAAATTTTTTTTCGAATTAAATTAATAATGTCAACCAAACCAATGCAAAATCGAAATAATATTCGATTTTTTAATTCTTTTTATTTCGAAATTAAAAATTAACAATATCATGTATTTAAATTTTTTAATTATTCTTAAAATTTGACAATTATTTATATAAAAATACTTTAGTTAAAACAGTATATATACTTTTCAGGTCATAAAACATGACAAAGATTCAAAAAGCGTTTAAAGTCAGTTTTTATTAGTTTTTTTAATCCGATTCTCTCTTTGTCCATGAAAAAAGGAAGTCCATACCTAATCTTTGGTTAATCCTTGGTTAATCGGGCTTTATGAGTGCGGCTGCAGGTTTTAAATTTTTAATTGTAGTTCTAAAGCTCGACACAAAATATAACACAAAATAATTAAGAATTTAAATTTAGGGTCGCGTTTTTCAAACGCGCGCTTGAAAATTACATTTATAAAAAATCCGTAAAAACTTTTTTATTAAAAATTACAAACAATCGCTGCAAAAACAATTTTTTAATTAGTTTTTGGCTCTCAAAACATTCAAATCTTGTTTAATATTAAAGTACGTTAAAATACAAATATGCACGTTATGTGCGTTATGTGCGTTAAAATACAAATAGAATAATTTTTTTTAAATTACGTAAATATTGCAGAATTTAAGACTGCTTTTGAGAACAAAAAATTAATTAGAAGAAGTTTCACATTCAAGGTAAATTCCGGGCAGGTGAAATTGTGGGGTTGGTCAAATACCCATTTCTGAATAATTTTGTTTATTTAAAACTTAATTTTCGAAGTGGCGTTCGAAAAAACGTACATAAATTTAAAACCTTTTATTTTTGAGTGTTTCTTTTTTTGTTTCGAGAACCAGGACAAAAATAACAATGTAATCTGCTGACTTTCCAAGTAAGAAGTTTCTTAAAGCACAATGGAAACACTAACTTAATATTGTAATGAAACTTGAGCTTTATTTAGTGGAATCAAGTGTACGTGCGATATATAGCGTGAATTGGTTTTGTCGTCAAAATAAAAAGACTCAAAAATTACAAAATTAAAATTTATATTTAAATAATACTACCAAAAATATTATCAAAAATGTTTATATAACAAACAAGAATTATTAGTACCACAACATAGTTAAAGTGTTTTTTAGTAGCGCTTCGAAAAAAGCATAAAATTGTGTAATTGTTTGTACCTTTTTCCTGAATAAAAGTCTGTAGCGTAGTATAAGCCTCTCCAGCCTTTAACGTGTAGTTGTTTTTGTGTGTTTTCATCATGAGGCTCGCCCCTGGGAAACTGAGCTAAAAAAATTAATAATAATTTTTTTGTTTTTATTTGGAGATTTCATTTTAATAGGTTAATAATTTAATAGACACACACCCCTTAAGAAGGCTTCACTGAGAAAAAAGTATATAAAAATCAATGAATTACTATCTTAATGTATGTCCTGATTTTCGAAAAGAATATTTTTAAATTTTGGTGCGCACTTTTTCAACACGTACCTGAAAATAATAAAAAAACGGCATATAACTCGTTCCCTTGATTGCCTCTTCCCCGGTGAAAAGTGTTGTAAATGTATTAATTTCTGTTGTTTTCGCTGGTAATCAGAGTGCGTTTACGTGATTGCCTTCAATCTTGGTGCGGACCATTGCGAACGCACTTTGATTCCTAGCGAGAATAACGGAAATTAATACATTTACAAAAACACCTTTCACCGTCGTAACGGAGGAAAAGGCAATGTTGTAATGCAATTAGTCTTTTGTTTGCAGAAAAGTCATAGTTTGATTTTTAAAATAACCTCCAAATTGCAAAAATGGCTGCGAACAAAAGATTAATTTGTTCGCATGTATTTTAACATTTTAAGTATTTGTTAATTTTCTACAAAATTTTTTATCAATTTTTTTAATATTACGGTGCGCATTTAAAAAAAACGCACTTAACTTTAAAAATATTCTTTTTGAGACTCCGGAAACACATGAACATAATATTTTTTTAAATTTTTGTATTTTTTGGGCTAAGCTTATAATTAAGGGAAATGTGTATTACAGTTAAAATATTAAGTTAAATTGAATTATGTTTACAAAACCGCTATTTATTTACATCACTTTTTGCAGAAAACGAGTAATTAATTTTAGCTTCATTTTGAAATCTTTATCGAACGTTTGAATATAAAACCAATAAAATATTGGAGATAATAACAAAGGAGATATTTTAATATTATAATGTAAAAAACTTGCAATTTTTTCTATATTTCTTATAAAGCCATGAAAACGGAAAAACAAACATGTCAATGTCATATTTCAATACACTGGGAATTATACTGCTAAAGTTACATGTTTTATGGAAAGTTTTATTTAAAGCGCACTCTCAGAAATAAAATTCCTGCATCTCCAGGATAAACTCTTCTTTAATAAAAAAAACTTTTCTGTTTAAATTTAATATTTAAAAAGCTACTCACTACTACTAAGGTTACAACTATACAATTGTAATATTTTTATAATAATATTTTAGCTTTAAATATGATTTTTTTCTTTAAAAATTAGTACCGCTGAACGGTTTTTAATGCTTTTGTTATAAGTTAATCAAAAGTATTACATATAAATGTTTTACGTTTAAAATTATATAAAAAATTTTTAACCCCTATAAATAAAATAATAAGAAATATATTATAATCTTAAAAAATCGATGTTTGTTAGTGAATCCGCCCCAATTTATTGTTATAAACTTAAAATTAAATTAAATTTTATAAGAATTTAAAAACAATAAACACATCGTAGTTAAACCGCTCATCTTTTCATTCAACATGTAAGTATAGCCGGTATCCAGCACGGTATTTATTATAAAGCCGCACATCACCGTTAATTACAGTAAATATCGTGCTGGGTTCCGGATATACTTACATGATGAGCAGTTTAACTACGAAGCGTCAATTAAAAATTTTTTCGAATAAATATGAAAAACAAAACGTATAAAAATAAAACGAAGGTGGTGATGAACAAGATGGTGAAATCATTTCATGTTTGTCATTTTTAAAAATTTTCGAGGAATTATGACGCTTTGGAATCAATTTCAATCAATGAGCGTAGGGAAAAAATCGATCTTCAATGAATTTAGTCTCTAAATTTTAGGTCCTTCCATTTGGATTTCCACAGAGCAAAACATACAGCCGCATAATGTGAATAATTTAAGGGTTCTTAAAATTCTAACGTAATAGGACAAAACCAAAAATTTCAATTTTGGTTGATTTATAAAATTGAACTTCTAATTTTTTAGTTAGACATTTTGAAAAAAGTATCTCCCAGGCTTTAAACGTCTAATTAATACTTACCTTTGCAAGTCAGAGCAAAATGCACAAAAAATGATGATAAAAGAAAAGTGCACAAGAATAATTGTTCCATGTTTTATTTTCTGGAAGATGCAAAAATAAATTTTTGATTCAAAAATTCTGAAAATAATCGGTAATTCTATAAAAATTCAGAAAAATATGTCAATTTTTTAAAAAACACATGCATTGGGCTGAATGAAAATTGGACCTGGCCTATTAAAATCACGCTTATCGGTATTTTTTTTACAACAAACTTCAGTTTATTTGGTTTTTTCTGTCTTCGTGAACCGATCTTACTAACGAAACGGTTGTAAACGATAACGATTGTATACTTAATTCCATAACAGTAAATTTTGCACATAAAACATTTGTATAAATCAACTACACCTTTAGCGAGATATACTCACCAGAAATTTTTTTACAGTCTCAATTATTTTAAATTTGGTGATATTGTACCCCACCAAAATTATTTTGGTCTAAAATTTAGGCCATTAAACTTATAGGAGCTTCGCGCTTTAAATGAGTTTTCTAAAGCTTATTTTATTTGAGCAAACACATTTTACGTTATTTTTAACGGTTTATAATGTTTTGAAAAACATTAGTTTGCAATTTTTTTTTGAAATATAATAAACATTCTACATTTTGTATTATTCTTTCATTTAATTTAAAGTTAAGAAGAAATAGAACGAACCTTCGCGGGCTTAGGTAACTCCGAAAACTATACTTTATGGTTGCATTATATCTGACTGACCTCGTAAATTAGTATGTAGACAAGAGTGGACCAATTAAAATTGTGCGGTTATGATGTGTTTTTTTAAAAACAAATAAGAACGCCGAATTTTTGTTTAATTCTACCGTTTTACAAAATAAACAAAAATAAACCAACTTTAGCTCTTAAAAAATTTGCAAATTATTTAGGTTCTAAATTAAGTAATTTTAATAATAATAATTAAAATATGGGTTTTTATCTTTCTTATTAAACCAATTTTGTTAAAAATTTTGAATGGTTTTCTTGTTAAATAGTCGATTTAATACCTAAATTATCGGGGTCAGCTAGATTTCATTTTCACATACAAAATTGTAGGGCTTCGGTCTGGAATTCCAGGGAACATCAATACATTTTCAAAAGACATTATAAATTCATTTTGTACACAACATTAAAAATACTCACTTTTCCCGCAAAATGCAATATATATAATTTTTTTTAAAAATTAAACTAATTTTTTCGAGCTTACTAAAAGCGCTAAAACAAGTTCCGAAAATTCTGGTAAATTAAAATTAAAACGTGTTTCAATTTAAAGTTAGATAGACTTAAAATTAGGAGCACAGCTGCAAAACTCCTTTAGCCAGAGTTCCGGAGCCTTTTATGGTCAGAGCTCTGGAGCATGATATTCGGGGGTAAGAACTTCATTAATTTAAAAATAAATTGCAAAACACGGTAACACACATTTCAGAAGTATATTGTAAAAAATTAAGTTTCCAAAGAAATTAAAAAAAAAACTATTTTAAAATTCAAACGTAAAACGCTATACTTCGGATTAACAGCTTCGATCATTTTATAATATTCTCTAAATACAAAGTTTAAAATTGCCAGAATTTTAAAATCTACCAACTTAAACTCTGAACTGCCATGAGTTTAAAATGAACTTGTTTTTTTCTGGTTTAAAAAGTGTGAAATGTACTATTTCACTAATGGTCTTCTGTCGTGTAGAAATGAATAATTAGACAAAATTAAAACATGTTTGATCGTAATACGTAATTATTTTGTATGGTTTTATAAAAACAATACGTGAAAAATCAGGCAATTTTATATTTTATTAGAAAAACGTGAACAAACTAAAAATTCATCATCGCCAACATAAATTTTAAACCCTGCAGGTAATTTTAAAGGACAGGTGCCTTGATTAAATATTAACATACCAACAAAATTTGCAGTTGGTAATATTAAAAACAGAAGTTTTCACCAATATTTTGTGAAAAGAAGGCCCAGAAAATGTAAGTTTAGAAAGATTCATATAATTTACCTCGTTTTTAACTTTTAATATTGGTTTATACTTTGAAATTAACCGTTAATTATATATTAAAAACCAGCATATCAAAAAACGACACTGTAGTCGTCTTTTTTGCTTTTGAAAAATTCCTATTCATTTATTACTTTTCGGAATTGAGGAAATTCAAAGCCTAAACTTTTGGTTACGTAATTTTGTTTATTACGAAAAGTTTTGTCAATTTTTTTAAAATACCTGTTCCTAAAAAAATACTACACCGAAAGCGTCAAGTCGGCTTCTTTTTCGAAAAAAAATATTCAAATCATGTATCAATTTTGTGTAAATTGTTTGGCTGGACTTACATTTTTAAAAATTGAATATTAATATTTAAATTATCCTTCTATTTATATCATTTTAATTTTGTAATGTTACACCTCTAGATATTGTAATTGGAGCAGCCCACAGCCTTTACAATATGAAAAAATAGCAAAAAAACGTTGAGCACGTCCATGCCGGTGCCGAGTCGTCGACAAGAGTATCCTACACCTGCTACACGGGGATTCGATACAACAGGACAGTCCTGCGAAATGACGGTCTCGAATAAATAATGCGTTTCCTACAGCTTGAAACAATGTATTATTAATAATTAAATCTTTTATACGTTTTTATTTTTTATCCCGGTAAGTACGGGGTGCCTGAATTTGGAAAAACGGTTCTTACATGCCTCCTATCTGCCTCCATCGAAAATTTTGCTTCCTCCTACCTGCCTCCACCCTGCCTCCTACCTGTCTCCGAGACAGTTTTACCTGCCTTCTACCTGCCTCCTAATCTGTATATGCTTCAACATAGAAGGCAGGGTCACCTGCCTCCTACCTACCTCCGAGGCAGTTTTAGTTGCCTCATACCTGCCTCCTAACCTGTGTATGCTTCAACATAGGAGGCAGGGTAACCTGCCTCCTACCTGCCTCTGAGGCACTTTTACCAGCCTCCACCCAGTCTCCTACCTACCTGCCGCCTCCATGCTGCCTCCGAGGCAGTTTTACCAGCATTCTACCTGACTGCAGTCTTCCGGAGGCAGGTTCAAGAGCCGTCCTTACCGGGTTATTATTATGATGAGATTTTAAAGCTTTTAAATCATAATTTCAAAAACAAACGAGATTAGATGTATTTTCGATAGCGATGTTCCCCGGATCTCCGAGCTCCAAAGCTCTGCTTTTAGGAGCTCCGGAGCGACCCCCGGAGGTCCGAAGCTTTGCCTTTTTGTACTAAATTTATGAATAATAAACGAGTGATGTCATAGCTTATTTTGTAAAAATTTTTTTCTAAATTTAATTTTTTTAAAAAATTGTTTAAAACGCTAGAAATAGTTTTAAAAATACATATAGAGTAACTTTAAATGTATCTATATCATAAATAAGCTTAAAATCGCTGATTTAAGGGGCGAAGCTCTGGAGCTCCCTCCTCTCTAAATGACCAGAGCTCCAGAGCATGATATTGGATGGTAGAAACATCTAATTTTGCTAACGTTTTATTTTCGAAGGTTTCGTAAATTTTATTTAAAACAATAAAGAACAAAATGTAAAATTACTAATTAGGGTATCTGACTTAATTTCGGCCAGGCTTTAATTTCGGCCACCAATTTAGGGTGTTAGAAAATTGGCTTATTTTTAAAACACAAAAGAACTAGTACAAAAGTAACTGGATGAATGTTGAATAAAGTAATTTTGCAAAAGTTTTATATTTGTGTTATTCTGTATTATCAACATTTTTATACAAAAAGTGATTTTTTTTGTGATTTTCTTAATTTTTGCTTTGTGTTTAAACAGCATCAAATTTGAACGAAGCACTATATAACCTTGAAATATCTTCTATTTAAGGCTCAAAATTTTTAATTTTCATGTTTTGATATTTTCTTCAAAATCACTGCAACGCGTTTACTGCGCATTTTAAGATTCTGTTAATTTCGGCCACTTTAAAATTTAGGTGAAAGAACTTCTGCCGTTTTTGCTGTTTTTAAATATCATCGTACTACTGTATTTATAAAGATTTTTTTGTCGTTTGACTTTTTTTGACGTTTTTTAAGCCAAAAATAAAAATTCAACAAAAAATACTGGTTATTAAAACCTGTTTCTTAAGGTTTTGACATAATTATTTAATGTCTTGCTAATAACTATTGAAATTTGCGTACGGGAAAAAATTAAGTTACATGTACCAAGAACAATACCTAAGGATAAATTTGCAACCTTTAAAATTTTTATTGTTCGTTTTGGCAATAGTTATAGCCGGTTTTTTCTAGGTGGCCGAAGTTAATGGCTCGCCCCTTAATTTCGGCCACTATAAAAATAGCTATCTTTTGATTTTTAGACCATATTTATGGTCGATTGGAAAAACCATAAAAAAACTTATCCAAAAAAATAAAAAAAGGTGGCCGAGATTAACTCAGTTACCTTATGTGTTTTGTTTCTACAAACCAAAAATTTGTTAGTTAGCAAAAATAAAATTGATGGATTTCATTCATTTCGTAAATTCTCTTTTAAATCTTTAAAAAAATTATCTTGAATCTTGTTTTAAAATAATTTCCAATGAGTTGGCTTAGTTGTTTATTTGATTTTGATTGCAAACAATTTTTTGTTAATCTTGCCACAATATTAAATTAATAGCGTTTATATTTTTTATAATTTATATAAATTTAAATCATAATAATGTAAATTTTCAGTTAACAGTTAATTATGGTTGAATTATATCTGGCTGACGTCAAAAATTATACATGAAGGGACCAATTAAAATAGTGCGGTTATGACCTTTTAAAAAAAACAAATAAGAACGCAGAATTTTTTTTTAATTTCAGCTTTTTACAAAATATACAAAAATTAACCAGTTTTAGCCCTTTAAAAATTAGCAATTGGGTCGTAACTTAGGTAATTTGATAATCGTTAAAAATTTTAAATGGTTTTGTTGTTAAATAGTCGATTCAATAGGCACCTTGCACTGGAGTTCGGTGTATACATGAAGTATGCAATAAACATAGCGAGTCACCATAATGGATAATTACCGTATCTACTACTTATCTTTTGTAGTATGCAGATCAACCCTCCAAAGCGCGCGAAATTTCGATCGGTTGATCTGCATACTACGAAAGATAAGTAGGAGATACGGTAATTATCCATTATGGTGACTCCCTATGTGTATTGCTTACTGCATGTATAAACCGAGTTCCAGTGCAAGGTGCCTATACTGCAATTTTCGAGGTCAGTTATATTTTATTTGCCTTTAACCAAGAGTTAAGTTGTACAAAGAAAAACACAAACAATGCTATTTTTTAGAGTTTTAATTGGCAAATAAGCGAACGATACAGGATTTGAAACTGTAAAAATTTTCCGCTTCAATCGACAGTATTTCCGTGAAGGTGGAATTAGCCGTGTAAATTGTTCGCTGCGCCGTAAAACCAATCCGTCCCTGAGCAGTAAAACCGTGCAGTTGGCAGGCGTGTGACAATTTGCGATAAAATACCAACCTCTTTGGTCTCACGAAAATTTTACGAATATCTTATTAAATGACGTGATGCGTTGCACTATCACCCGCTAACTTTTTAACTATCATTTATAAAGCGTTAAAGTTATATTTTTGAAGGAATAATACAGCAAGAATTTTTATATATGTATTGAGTGTTATTGATATTTGTACCCCCACCCCTAATATCATTATCTTTATCCAGCTATTTGAAGCAGAGAAGGCGCGGAACACCACCTTTTCAATTAAAAATACAATAAAAAAAGACACACTGAGAATAAAACGACTATAGGCATCTTGCACAGGAACTCAGTTTATACATGAAGTATGCAATACACATAGCGAGTCACCATAATTGAAATTACTGTATCTCCTACTTATCTTTTGTAGTATGCAGATCAACCGATTGAAAGCGCGCGAAATTTCGTTGGTTGATCTGCATACTACGAAAGATAAGTGGGAGATAGGGTAATTATCCATT
The DNA here is from genome assembly GCA_030248175.1 of Microlaimidae sp. YZB2_3. NCBI lineage: Eukaryota > Metazoa > Nematoda > Chromadorea > Desmodorida > Microlaimidae > Microlaimidae sp. YZB2_3. The sequence continues at coordinate 29,722 of JASAMX010028747.1, forward strand.
ATGATGTATCGCTTGTTTATTGCATACTTCATGTATAAATTGAGTTCCAGTGCAAGGTGTCTATAAAAAAGTGGAATTTCAATGGTATACGTTTGCGCAGAGCTGAAATTAAAATGGTACTATTAAAGGATTATTAAATAAAGGCTTTTTTACAGTCGCTCTGTTCTAAGCTACTATTTTTTCAATTATCGTTAAATTTTATCTGGCTGACCTCGTAAAACTCAGTAAGGGACATGAAAGTCCCAATTAAAATTGCTCGGTTAATTGAGAACGCAGTTTTATAGCGAAACACATTTTTTGATATTACAAAATTTATCTTATTGCATGCTTGTAAAATTCAAAAAATATTTTTGTATTGTAACTTAATTTGTTAATTATTTTAGCGTCTTTATAGGTTACATCATAAATTAAGGTAAAGAAATTTTAATTTATGCGTGTTAGGTAAATTCGTATTTTTTGTTACCATTGCATACATAAGGGTTCCCCCTTTGCCTCACCCGTTTTTTCCTATCATGGGTGGCGCGGGAGCGCCACGGGGCGATTTAGCCCCATGGCGCCGCGCCAACCATAATTAGAGAACGTGGGTAAATTTTGAAATTCAGAACCTTTCTTCTTCTTCTTCTTCTTCTTTTTTTATTATTATTATTATTATTCCAACGCTCCATTCTTAAAAACGATATTCTTCATTCGTTTCTGATTGATCCAAAAATAAACATGGGCTCATTTTAGAAAGAAGAAGGAATTACGCAACTTTCTTAGGAAGCACTTTTTTCATTTAGGTCCTTGTTCTCGATTTTTTGATCAAAATAAAAAGTTGAAAAATAGACAAATGAAAAGCTCCCAAGCGCACAATAACAGCCTTTTGGCAACAATAAGGATTGTACAGACCAGACAACCAACATCCCCTCATAAAAACCGCCCTAGCATAACAAACGAATTGGGGTCAAAAATGGCGCCAGTTCCCATCGCCATCTGCTTCAACCGCGCGGAAAACGGCAAAAACAACAGAGTACTTTTTTAATTTTTTGCATTATGCTGATGACAAAATTAATCAAAGTTTTATTTATTAAAATAATAAATAAAAAGCTTCTTTGGCTCGGGAGCGCCACACGCCAGTAATCATCGGTGGTGCGGGGTGCCAACTGCAATTTAACCCACGGCACCGCGCCAACTATACTTAGACAACGTGAGTAAATTTTGTTATTCATGTTCATCATTATTATTATTATTATTATTTTTACTTTAAAATTATAATTGCAATCATTTGGCGCACGGCATCGCGCCAACTATATTTAGAAAACGTAGGTAAACTTTTGTTTTGAGCGCAACTGCACCGCACTAACTATAATTAAAAAGTTCCTCTCAAATTAAATGCATTTTTTTGTATAATTTTTGAAACTGGAAATACTATATACAAATAAAACATCTGCTTAAAAAATTTTAGTGGGCTTTTTGTATTTAATAAAAAAAACCCTAAGCATCACAAAATGTTTGTTTTTTCTGAATAAACTAAAAAATTTACATACGATAAACCTTAGTTACGCTTAATATAGCTCTAAATAATGGTTAAAAATTTACAAAAATATTCGAAATTGTTTTAATAAAATTGTTTAATCTCCGGTTTCCGAAAAAATTTGGTAAAAATCATTGGTTTCATAACGAAATCTGATTTCGCGGCGGGACCGCGGACCCAAATTTTTGTAATGCTAGGTAGGTCCATTGTAACTTAATTTGTTAATTATTTTAGCGTCTTTACAGGTTACATCATAAATTAAGGTAAAGAAATTTTAATTTATGCGTGTTAGGTAAATTCGTATTTTTTGTTACCATTGCATACATAAGGGTTCCCCCTTTACCTCACCCGTTTTTTCCTATTATAAATACGCAGTTTTATAAATCCGACCACTTCACAAAATAAAAAAAGTGAGCTTTTGTTTTTGAAAAATGGCATTTTTGTTCAAAATTGATTCAAAAATCCAAATTACGTCGCAGTTAAATTGTCGATTCGGTATTAAAATTTATGAAGGTAATTTTCCTATAGGCAGGCACCTTGCACTGAAAGGGAGTTTATACATGAAGTATGCAATATACATAAGTTATACCGTAATGGATAATTACCGTACTCCTACTTATCTTTTCGTATCAGATCAATCCTCGAAAGCGCGCGAAATTTCGATCGGATTATCTGCATACTACGAAAAGATAAGTAGGAGTACGGTAATTATCCATTATGGTGACAATTATGTATATTGCATACTTCATGTATAAACTCCGTTTCAGTGCAAGGTGCCTATAATTTTTTGCTTAAAAGAGCGGTACAAACTTTTATTTACTTTGATTTTAGATTTTTTGTAACCACCTTACCTTACTGCTGCCCCTAATAGCTCACAAATTTTATCGTAAAAACATCTTCTGTGGTTCAGATTTGACCTTCTAAAATGGTTTACAAACAAAAAAATGAAATCATTTAAAAACAAAAAACTCTAAATTCTTGTTTTAATCATTATAACTTTATAAATAGCGCATTAAAAAATGCTTTTAAAAATAAGGAAAAAGGGGCAATTTACCCTCGGGCGTATGTTTAGACAGAAAAAATGAAGACTAGTGCGAGGTGGACATATTTAGAGTTGGTGATTTGGAAGGCAAAAGGAATTAAAAATCTTGCTTTTACCCGAATCTACAGCTGTTGTTTTTTTTTTTGAATTTGCAACGGCGACTACTTTTTTTGTTGTAAATGTTTATTCAAATGAATATCGTAGTAATATTTTATTTTTCAACAAAAAACAAAAAAAAAACAATACATTTCATAAAAACCATTCACCATTCCGATCGATACAGAAATCAATAATCATTGCACGTTTTTCATTCATTACAACAATAAAGGACAAGATTATTTTATAAAAATAAAAACCGTGGTATCACAGAATAAATACAAAAACCTTACCTAAACCGGATACACCAAATATATTTCACATTATTAAATGACATATCCCAGATTGAAAAATCTAAGATGGTTTCGCATAATGAAACCGTTTATTATTTTTTTAGTAAAGTAACAACAAAGGTTTACTGCAAAAATTTGAATACAGTAGGAATATGGAAGCTAAAACATGTACCTATTATAATTACAGTATTTTTACCAATAGGGTTTTAATATTATAAAGATTTCTAGCTTTAAGATTTGCCATTTGCTGAATAGAAAAGGAAGCGAATTTTTACGCACACACACAAAGACAGGAAGCTAAATTATTATTACTCAGATATAATATCTATCTGAGTTATAAAAGAAAAAAAAACCCAATCAATGAATACAATGTGCTTGTAAAAAGTGGTCAATTTTTTAAAAAAAATTAAAAAATCATCCAATTAACTAAAATAACTGAATAACTAATTTGATTAAAAATAAAATGACGCAATAAAAATTTAGGTATGAAATTCATTATAATAAAATTTGAAAAAAGATTATTTAAATAAATCTTAAGTGTAAAAAAATATGAAAAGTCCAAGACTGTAAAATAAGGTCACTAAATTAAAAAAACCATTTAAAGCAGTTAGGTACTAAGATACGTTCATAATAATGCTTTAAAATTTGATTTAATAACATATTTTGTTTGATCAACTTTCACACAGTAATCAGAAACAAGCAGGATTAATACACACTAAAATGTATTTTTTAATATTACTAAAAACACAATTAATAAAACCGCGAAAATCATAATAAAAAATAGTAATAATAAATTATTATATTTTCGATAACTTGAAATAAATAACAAAAACTTTAAAACAAAAGCGTAACTCATACGCTTAGCTAATAATAAAAATGTTTGTGTTTTTAACATTGTAGTCTTTTAGTCGTATGTCAAATTAAAAGGCACGCAGTAATTTAGTACAGAAAAAGACCACCTTTTTAACAAAATCGGAAAAATAATACCAGTAAATTATAATCTTTGAAAATTGCACATACCTTATGTTAATAAAATTTATAGACGACTCTTTAATAAATAAACAATTGTAAGATTTTACAAGCAAGTAATAATTCTGCACATTTTATCAAAGAATGACAACAAAAAACAAAACAATAAATTCATTAAAGAAAAGAAAAAAATTTAACGTTTTTTTTTGGCAACAACAAAACTCACCTTGTGAGGAAGAGGAAAAATTATTATAAATATAATTATGATCGGCAAATGCCATTCAGTATTTTTACTTTAAAATTAAAAAATATAAACATATAATACGATTTTGAAAAAAAAAATTTGAGAAATGACTTTATCAATCGTGCTTAGAAAACAAAAATGACTTACATAAACATAATGCTTGTAATATTTTTCGCAATATCACTTTGATTTAATAAAAAGTGAAAAAATAGAGGAAGTAAAAACGGAGACATAAAATTTACATAATTAAAACATGTAGTTAAAAATTGTAACATTATAGTACGAAAACGCCACTAATGATTGAAGCTTGATATTTTATAGTATTTCGAATATTCTGTTGCCAGTGTTATACAGCACATAAAATAGTAATATTTCTCATTTCGGCATTGATACCACAATCTAAAATCAGTTATATTTTAAAATTCCATCATTTAGTGCCACAAAACTTTTATTATGGAATTGTCGTATACTTGTATTAAAATCTTTTATCACAAAAAAAACAAACAACAAATTGAACATGATTGCCCCACGATGCCCATTTTGGGTGTTTTCTCCTCATCTGCCTATTTTTAACTTTCATTAACATCTTCAAAATTTTTTAAAAAAATTTGTAATTTTTTTGTGTAAATTAAACACACATAATGGGATGTTTGCTTACAAAGCATATTTTTTACTCTCTCTCCATTTACTTTTTTACCATTTATAGCCTTTTTTATTAGCAATTGAGAAGCATTTTTTAGCGATTTTAAAATTCACCCCAAAGTCGGATTTTGGCCTTTACTCCAGGGAAAACATCCACCTAAACATGGGTATATCAGACCTGTGCACTGCCCCCCCGGGGTTAAAACGGGGGGGGGGGGGGGGCGATTCCAAAATGGGGGGGGGGGGGCGGGGGGGGGCAACTTTTTTGAAACGGGGGGGGGCAATAAAACGGGGGGGGGGGCGAGCGGGGGGAAGAGAAAAAAAAGAGAAAAAAAGGAGAAAAAAAGAGAAAAAAGGAAGAGAAAAAGGAAAAAAGGGACAAAAAAAACCGAAAATAAGGTAAAAATAGGTCTAAAATGGCTTAAAATACATTGAAATAGGCTAAAAACTGCAAAAAATTCGCGATGATGGCGTCATCATATGTCAAAAATGGCGTCATAATTTTAGGGTACTTTTTCATTTTTTGGCGGGGGGGGCAATAAAACGGGGGGGGCAAATCCTCCAATAAAACGGGGGGGCATTTCCAGACCGTGCACAGGTCTGGTATATAGACGGTGGCTATGGCTACCCCGGGTAAATTACCCTTTAAAAGCTAGAAGGAAGGTCCAAAGAGGCTCGTACTTTTTAACCCGTACTCAACCGGTTCAGTTCTAGAACTGTTCGGAACAGGTTCTAGAACTGTTCCGAACAGTTTTAGAACTGTTCGGAACAGTTCTAACTCGGAAGTTCTAACTCGTTTTAGAACTGTTCGGAACAGTTCTAAGTTCGGAACTGTTCGGACGGTGTCGGTGTACTTTCCAGTTTGCCCAAATTTGTGAGAAATTCGGCATTTGAAAATGCCGAAGTTGTACTTTGGTGCATTATAAAAGTCACCGAAACATTTTCCAACACTTATCACGTGATTTTATTGTGTATTTCCGTTGTTTTATGTGTTTAAATATCATTTGCGGAGTTTTATTTATTTTTTGATTTTGAGAACTGCAAATCAGTCCTAGAACTGTTCGGAACAGGTTCTAGAACTGTTCCGAACAGTTCTAGAACGCATAGCACAGGGGCATGTAGAGTACCGGTTAATGTTTTTTAGAGGGATAGATTCCTATTGATCGAACCAGTTTAAAAATTAGAGGGGGGTCAAAGCAAGAAGTATAATTTTTAAATAAAGTTAATTTAAATCATTAATAGAGTTTCATAGACAAAAATATGGTATTTACTAGTTTAAAAGGGGTTTATTTAAAATATCGAAAGGGTAGCAGGGTATCAATGTTAAAAGATTTTTTAAAGAGAAGGGGGGCGGGTTGGAGGGGGTTATACATACCTAGGTGTTTCTTTGGGGGAGGGAGGGGACAGAGGGGTCTATTCCCTGGGAGGTGGGGGCTGAGGGGTTCACCCCTCTTAAAGCCAAAATTTTAAACCCCCCTCCCGTCAAAAAAAACCACCCCCCCCCCCCCGAAGCTCGAGAGCGGTCAGGCCTGACCCCCCTAGCGAAACCGACCCCCTCTCCCAACCAATTTACAAATAAAATTTTTTGTTTCCTGTCAAAAACACAGTTTTTTTTAGTAACAAACAGTGTTTAAATTAACTTTTTAGGCCTAAATAGGCTGTTTTAATATATAAAACTCAATATTAGATCTGAAAACATTTAAAGGACTGATTTAAAAAACCTTTGTTAAAAAATCGGACCCCTTGGAACCATAGGTGTTTTTTTTGGGGGGGGGGGAGACAGAGAGGTCCAGCCCCCCCCCCCTAGAGCCAAAATTTTGGACCCACCTAGAAAAAATCTAGGGGACCCCCCCTTCCCTCCTAAAGCTCGCGAGCGGTCCGCCTAACCTCCCCCCCCTTAGCGAGGCTGACCTCCCTCCCCACTCCGGACCAATTTGGAAGTATATTTTTATTTACTGTCAAAAATACGGTTTTTTAGTTAAAACAGTATTTAAATACACTTTTTAGGTCTAAATAGGCGGTTTTAGTAAATAAAATTCAATATTAGACCTAAAAACACTTAAATTATTGAGTTAAAAAAATTTTGTTAAAAAATTGAACCCCCCTAAATTTGAAATCTCGCACCCCGGGGTCGACCCCTCTAAAAAGCCAGGGGGGTTCGGACCCCCCCCAGGACAAAACATCCCCAAAAATTTTTGGCCTTCCACCCGGGGGTGGATCTCCTTAGCGCACATGACCAAAAACACTTAAGGTTATTATACTCTCCGAAAATCTCAAACTTCCAACACCTTCTCTAAAATTCGGAGGTAGCCCAGACATCCCTCCTAAAATTTGGGGGTTCCCAGTACTAAAACCGCTAAAAATAGGGTATTTGTTTTGGGGTATACCTGTATACCCCAAAAATTTTTTTTGGGACACCCCCTAAGTTTCAGGGGTCGGGTATACCACCGAAATTCGGGAGGCTGCCAACCTCTGACCCACTATGCTCATTAGTGATGTTTCTACCCTCCAATATTATGCTCCGGAGCTCCGACCATTTAAAGCGGAGGAGATCCGCTTTTTAAATGACCAATTTGAAGCTTATTTAAGCTTGAAATACATTTTAAACTACTTTAGCTGCATTTTTAGGACTTTTTTATTATTTTAAATAAATTTTGGAAAAAATTTAGTTTACAAAAAATATTTTGACAAAATACTATATGCCATCACTATTTAATTATTCATGAAATTAGTATAAAAATAGGGCAGAGCTCCGGGGAACATTACTAATGCTCATCTCTGTCCGGCGGTCGTACTTATATTTCAGTATAATATCTTTAAAATTGAGAATATTGAGAAAATTGAAATTATCCTACGCTCAGCTTCAAATTAATTGTTCTCCACACTACCAAATTTGTCTTACTTTGTTTTGTAATCTTGGTATGACCTCGCTGGACCCACCCCATTCTTAATGTTTTAATTAGTCTGCACTTACAAATTTGTGTTACTTTGTTGTGTAATCTTAATACGACAACGCTGGACCCCTCTTTTAGATTGTTAAATAGTAAAATTAAAAATATAAAGGTAGAAGTAATTTTAAAAACATTTTTTCGCACGTTGCATTGCTCAGCTGTAATTCAATGTACTTATTTTTCAGTTGTTAATGTTTTAAAAATCGAAAATTTTAAGGTAATAAATTGTTTGTAAAAATTATTTTTCTTTGTTTGATGAACTTAATACTATTTTTCTATTATTCAATAAAATTAAGTTCCCAAAACAAAGAAAAAAAGTTTTACAAACAATTTTATACCTTAAAATTTTTGATTTTTAAAAATTATTTAATAATAGGAAAATAATATTAAGTAATCTGATCTAAACAAGTAGCGCGAAATTTTTTTCTAGCCCTTTTGCTTTTAATAACGTTTAGGATTTGGACCCCCTTGGACCCCCCTTTCGAAAATTTTTTCAGGGTTGGACCCCCCTTTTTTGAAATCCTGGTTACGCCCATGATATGATATAATCAATTTTTGTCTATTTGTGTAAATTACAATAGCCAATTACTTCATATCCGCAGTCTTTAGTTTTCTTTTTTTAATTTTTTTCCTGAAACCTAATATTAAAACACATTTTAACATATAACCATAGGTGGACAGGGGGTTATACATACACCACCCCAAAAATTCTGATTACAGCTGACACCCCCCTAAAATTTGGGAGTACCCTGGACACCCCTTTCCCCCTCCCAAAAAAAAATTTGGGGGTCCTAGTACTAAAAATGCTAAAAATGGGGTATTTGAGGTTTACCAAAAAAAAAAAATTTGGACAGCCCCCAAATTTCGGGGGTCGGTTTCGGTTATACCGATAGGTGAGAACGGTCGGGGAAGCTAGGGGGGTGGTTACCCGGGGTAAATCGAATTTTAAATTCTAGGAAAGGGGTCCCAGGGCATACATGGGCAAGTTGGTCCGGAGTGGGGGGGTTAAAATCCGAGAAACGCAAAAATACCCATATCGTTTTTTTTTCTGGAGTGCATTTTACCCATATTGTTTTTCGATTTTGAAGGAAAAATAGGTAAAAAACGCTAATTTTAGGTCAAAAAGCCCTTTTTATTCCATTTTTGCGCTTTTTATTGCTTAAAACATTCATTTTGACCTCAAAACTTAAGTTTGGAGGCAGTTAGAAGTCATTTTAAAGACATTTTTTTCTTCATTTTTCCAAAATTGGGGGGGGGTTAACTTTTCCCCCCCACTTCTGAGCGGGGGGGTTAACCCCCCCAACCCCACTCCCCGTGCCCATGTATGTCCCAGGGGGGTCCAGACCCCCTAGCTTTTTAGGGGGGTCGACCCGGGGTGCGAAATTTTGAAATCTAGAGGAAGGTCAGGTGGGGTCCGGTGTCCAAAGCAAAACAGTTTTAAACCATAATAACTTTAATAATTGTTCTTTTTATAGGATAATACTACATTTTATTGATTAAAAAGCCATATTCGTGTATAAAAAGCGTGTAAAAGCATGAATATGTGACGAAAATTCACGTTTTTGAAAGAAAATTTAGTATAAAAAAGGTACCTAAAATTTTCCCGAGGTGGGAGGGGGGGGTCAGATTTCAAAATCTAGAGGGTGGTCAAAGGTAAAAAATTCGGAAATTTGGTGGGAGGGAGGGCCCCCTAGATTTTCGTCTAGGGGGGTCCCGAAATTTCGAGGCTAGGGGGGTGGACCCCACCCTGTCCCCCTTTCTAACCTATGGTTATACCCCCCTCAAAATTCAGGAGGCTGCCCCACCTATGCATATAACATAATAGATTGTTTAAAAAACTCACTAATCTTTTTTTACTCAGCCGCGAGTATTTTAATCAGGAACTTTACAATTCATTTCCAGTAAAATCTCCGTATTCCCAAATATTTAAATGTTTCTTTTTCGCCTCTTCTTGTGCAGCAGTATAGTCGGCGGCCTAAAAACAAAATAAACCGTTTAGTATAAAATAAATCTAATATTAAGCAAACGAAGTATAAATGCATAGCATAATAATAAGAGTTGAAAGGATCATAATAAAATATAAAGTTTTAATTTAAAAACCAGATTTTTGTCAGATCAATCTTTAAACTGCTTGCTGCAAAAATAATGAGTTCTATACTTGATCTTCCCCACCCCACATTTACCCTCTTCTTAGTTCTATTGCTATCGAAAGTAGTGATGTTCTCTGGAGCTCCGGAGCAACCACCGGAACTCAGCTCTATTTTTGCGCTAATTTTCTGAATGTTCAGAAAACTATGTCATGAACATCACAAATCGCAGGCGATCTCGCCGATTAACTGGACTCGATTAAGGGCTTAGAGGATTGCTGGCACACACAGTAGTGAAATCAAATTTTCAAAACCTAAAGTCGTAAGTCGAAATAGGAACTCGGAGACGAAAGCAAATAAAATTTGATTTTAGGTTAGAATAAAGCTTCGGCATCAGTTTAAGCCATTTCCAACTTTCGTCTACGAAATCCCTTTTCCAGCTGGTTATCCAGTCTCTCTCCCCCCAACTCCAACAGGTCGTTACTACGGCAAAATGAGCCACAGTTCGTACAAAATATGTGTGCCTGTGACTTGTTTTAAATTCAAAACAGGACCCTAGTAACTACAGAATGAGTCACAGTCACGTGTATTTTATAACGACAGTGGCTCATTCTGCCGTAGTAACGACGAACAACTCTACGGGCTGGTTGGCATTGGAATGACAGGTGACAGGTGTCTAGGCCTTCCGCGCGCGTTTAGACCATTACGTCGTTACTACGGCAAAATGTGCCACTGTGATTATAAAATACACGTGACTGTGACTCATTCCGTAGTTAATGGGGTACTGTTTTAAATTTAAAATGAGTCACACACACATATTTTATACAAACTGTGGCTCAGTTTGCCGTAGTAACGACCATTACACTAATTATGTCACTTGTCGCTGTTGTGCGAATGCGTTCATAGGTGTTTTTTTTCGGGGGGGGGGAGGGACAGAGGGATCCACCCTCCCCCTAGAGCCAAAATTTCGGACCCTCACTCTAGAAAAAATCTAGGGGCTCCCCTCCCCCCAAAGCTCGAGAGCGGTCCGGCCTGAACCCCTAGCGAGGCTGACCCCCCTCTCGCCTCCCGACAATCTGGAAGTACAATTTTTTATTTACTGTCAAAAACATGGTTTTTTAGCTAAAAACAGTGTTTAAATACACTTTTTAGGCCTAAATAGGCTGTTTTAGTATATAAAATTCAATAATATCGTCGTTACTACGTCAAAATGAGCCACTGTCATTATAAAATACACGTGAATTTGACTCATTCTGTAGTCAATAGAGTCTTGTTTTGTTTTAAATTTAAAATGAGTTACAGGCATATTTTATAAAAACTGTGGCTCGTTTTGCCATAGTAATTACGATATTAGACCTAAAAACACTTAAATTATTGATTTAAAAAACCTTTGTTAAAAAATCGGACCCCCCTGAACCCCCTAAATTTGAAATGTCGCACCCGGGGTCGACCCCCCTAAAAAGCCAGGGGGGTCCGGACCTCTCTGGACCCCCTCCCTAGCAGACCTTACCAAAAACACCTATGAATGCGTTGTCACTATTTCGTCACTCCAGTGAGAACCAAGCCTGAATATAGGCCGACAGGCTTGAATATAGGCGTTAATGTAGGCCTAAATATGCCAAAACTCACCAAACTCTGCAGGCGTTTCTCCCGTCTTGGTTCCACCAGGGCCAGTCCCTGAGAAATCAAAAATCGTCCAATGTCCACATCTGCGGATTCCGCATCTCCACCGCTACTACCGCCGGTTTCGCTCTGCAAATAGAAATAATTACCAGTAAAAGTGTAACAACTCTGGTCGGTCTGGGGGGTCGCCCATAGGTAGGAAGGGGGAGATGGGGTGGTTATACCCCTAAAAATCCCGATTATAGCCGACACCACCCCCCCCCCAAAAAAAAAATTTTTTTTGGACACCCCCCCAAATTTCGGTCGTCGGGTACAGCCCCTCCCATAGGTGAGCACAGTCGGGGAAGCTAGGGGGGGGGGTGGTTACCCGGGGTAAATCGAATTTTGAATTCTAGGAGGGGGGTCCCAGGGGGGTGCGGACCCCCATAGCTTTTTAGGGGGGGTCGACCCGGGGTGCAAAATTTTGAAATCTAGAGGGGGGTCAGGTGGGGTCCGGTATCCAAAGCAAAACAGTTTTAAACCATAATAACTATTGTTCTTTTTATAGGATAATACTATATTTTATTGAATAAAAAGCCATATTCATGTATAAAAAGGGTGTAAAAGCATGAATATGTGATGAAAATTCACGTTTTTGGAAGAAAATTTAGTATAAAAAAGGTACCTAAAATTTTCCTGAGGGGGGGTCAGATTTCAAAATCTAGAGGGGGGTCAGGGGTAAAAAATTCGGAAATTTGGGGGGAGGGGGGCCCCTAGATTTTCGCCTAGAGGGGGTCCCAAAATTTCGAGGCTAGGGAAGGGTGGACCCCACCCTGCCCTCCCCCCTTTCTCACCTATGGCCCCTCCCCAAAATCCGGAAGGCTGGTCACCTATGGGGTCGCCCCTTACCCCCGAAATCCGGCGAAGGCGGATTTCGGGGAAAGGGGGTACCCCTATGTTTTGGGGGAATTTTTTTTAAATATTAATTTTGAAACTTTCCGATGCGTTCTAAAAGCATATTAATAGTAAAAACAAAAAAGGAAATTTTCCCAGCGTCGCGGATAGTTTTAAATTGTTAATTAATTTTAGTTTTTCAATTTTAAACGGTTACGCCGTTCAATAGTGAAAGCTTATAATGTTAAAAAACTACTATAAACAATAAATTAAACTTTCATTAACGATTTAAACGCATATTTTTATATTAAGCGATTAAAATACCCTAAATTTTGTAATAATTATTAGCTGGAATTAAATTGAATTAAATTAAATTTTTTGGTGTATTTTAGCACATCTAATTAAGAATTTCCTACCCCAGGGGAATTCCGCCCCCTGGACCCCCTGATAAGAGGCTTTGCCGCTTGACCCCGCTAGGGGGCTCTCACCCTCCACCGACCTCCCTGAGCGCTAGAATTAAAAAAAGGAAGGAATATTAAAGGTCTTTGATGAAGATCTCTGTAGACATCAGAAGACAGGCAGACGTTGTTGTTGTATTACCTGAAACTTATCTCCCTTATGCAGATTATACAAAAGCAGGCGCTAAAGCAAGTTAGGAGGGGCGAAAAAATTTCACCCCCATGGTTGCGACTCTTCTTCCAACATTGATAACGAAGTTGGGAACCTTTACCGCTAGAATGTTCACTGCGCGCAGTGCTCACAGACAGACGTTGACATCCATACAGCTGCACAGGCACCTTGTTGACAAGCTTCCGATGTCGCCGACTTCTTGCGCTTGGACACGGAGAGTTTATAAACAGGCTAAGACAACCACAATAACACGATTAGAATTCCCTTCTGCCCCAGACCGCCCCCCAAATGAAATCCTGGGCACTCACTCAACTGCCTCCTCCCATCCTTTCCATTTTATGCCCGCTAAAACTCCTTGTTTAAGCAAAAGAATTCCCTTATACTGGACTCCCCTTTATAATAAATTATAGTGATGGCCGGAACTGCGAAAACCCTCGGAACACCGGAACCAGAACCGGAATTGAGATTTTCCAAATATCCAGAACAGGAACCAGAACCGGAATTGAGATTTTCCAAAAAATCAGGAACAGGAACTGGAACCGGAATTCCAAATTTTGTGCGGAGCATACAGAACCCGAACCGGAACTGCCTATTAAACTGCGAAACCCCCGGAACCGAAATTGAGATTTTCCAAAAATCCGAAACAGGAACTCCGCCACTGTTTATACAGTGCCTGTCCCAAGCCAGGATTAAGGAGGAGGGTTACAGAAGAACTTGTGGCAGTTTCTCAGTAAAATTTTCTACGCGGGATGCCTGCAGCCAGCATTATCTACACAGATGAATATGTCGTTAAATGGCTAGGAGAAAAGCGTGACGGAAGTCCCTGCATTATTATTTGCTGGCAAGTCTGTCGCAATTCTGCCGCTCCTAATGAAGACCATAGATCTAAGAGGTAAATGGAACAATTTCCAAGAAGCCAAAGGAACAGCGAAAAAGGAATTATTTGAAGCAAGAATCTGTGCCACAACAGCGAACAGAAGAAGAAAGAACCGAAACCGGGATAAACAGTTTTCAAAAATCCAGAACCGGAACTGGAATTCCAAATTTTGCCCGGAACATCCGGAACTGCCCATCACTAATAAATTATATTACCTCTTTGGACAATCTCTTAAGCGTGCAGAATTCCGCTCCGCCGTTTTTGTATTCCGAATTGAGCACGAGGCGATCCTGGTTGGCTTAGGCTTAGGCTTAGGTTTTGCTTAGGCTTAGCTTTTGCTTAGGCTTGGGTTTCGCTTAGGCTTAGCTTAGTCCCTAATTTTCTTTATCGTTTTTGGGGTAGGTTTTGTCCCTTCTCAGACCGCCCCCCTAAATGAAATCATAGATGTTTTTGGTTAGTCCGCTAGGGGGGGGGGTCCACTCCCGGGTGGAAGATTCTTTAACAAAGTTTTTTTAAATCAATAATTTCAGTGTTTTTAGGTCTAATATTGAATTTTATATACTAAAACAGCCTATTTAGGCTTAAAAAGTGTATTTAAACACTGTTTTTAACTAAAAAACCTTGTTTTTGACAGTAAATAAAAAATTATACTTCTAAACTGGTCGGGAGGGGGGGGGGGGAGGGGTCAGCCTCGCTAGCAGGGGTGGGGTCAGGCCAGACCGCTCTCGAGCTTTGGAGGTGAGGGGGCCCCTGGATTTTTTCTAGGGGGGGTCCGAAATTTTGGCTCTAGGGGTGGGGGGGGGTGGTCCCCTCTGTCCTCCCCCCAAAAACATCTATGAATGAAATCCTGGGCACGCAACTGCCTCCTTCCATCCTTTGAATTTTGGGTGGGGGGGGGTGGTCCCCTCTGTCCTCCCCCCAAAAACATCTATGAATGAAATCCTGGGCACGAAACTGCCTCCTTCCATCCTTTGAATTTTATGCCCACTAAAACTACTTGTTTAAGAACATGAATTCCCTTTATACCGGACTTCCCTCTATAATAAATTATATTACCTCTTTGGACAATCTCTTAAGCGTGCAGAATTCCGCTCCGCCGTTTTTGTATTCCGAATTGAGCACGAGGCGATCCTGGTTGGCTTAGGCTTAGATTTTGCTTAGGCTTAGGTTTTGCTTAGGCTTAGCTTTTGCTTAGGCTTGGGTTTCGCTTAGGCTTAGCTTAGTCCCTATTTTTCTTTATCGTTTTTGGGGTAGGTTTTGTCCCTTCTCAGACCGCCCCCCTAAATGAAATCATAGATGTTTTTGGTTAGTCCGCTAGGGTGGGGGGTCCACCCCCGGGTGGAAGATTTTTTAACAAAGTTGTTTAAATCAATAATTTTAGTGTTTTTAGGTCTAATATTGAATTTTATATACTAAAACAGCCTATTTAGGCTTAAAAAGTGTATTTAAACACTGTTTTTTGCTAAAAAACCTTGTGTTTGACGGTAAATAAAAAATTATACTTCTAAATTGGTCGGGAGGGGGGGGGGAGGAGGGGTCAGCCTCGCTAGCAGGGGTGGGGTCAGGCCAGACCGCTCTCGAGCTTTGGAGGTGAGGGGGCCCCTGGATTTTTTCTAGGGGGGGGGTCCAAAATTTTGGCTCTAGGGGTTGGGGGTGGTGGTCCCCTCTGTCCACCCCAAAAACATCTATGAATGAAATCCTGGGCACGCAACTGCCTCCTTCCATCCTTTGAATTTTATGCCCACTAAAACTACTTGTTTAAGAACATGAATTCCCTTATACTGGACTTCCCTCTGTAATAAATGATATTACCTCTTTGGACAATCTCTTGAGTGTGCAGAACTCCACCCCGCCGTTTTTGTATTCCGAATTGAGCACGAGGCGATCCTGGTTGGCTTAGGCTTAGATTTTGCTTAGGCTTAGGTTTTGCTTAGGCTTAGCTTTTGCTTAGGCTTGGGTTTCGCTTAGGCTTAGCTTAGTCCCTAATTTTCTTTATCGTTTTTGGGGTAGGTTTTGTCCCTTCTCAGACCGCCCCCCTAAATGAAATCATAGATGTTTTTGGTTAGTCCGCTAGGGTGGGGGGTCCACCCCCGGGTGGAAGATTTTTTAACAAAGTTGTTTAAATCAATAATTTCAGTGTTTTTAGGTCTAATATTGAATTTTATATACTAAAACAGCCTATTTAGGCTTAAAAAGTGTATTTAAACACTGTTTTTTGCTAAAAAACCTTGTTTTTGACGGTAAATAAAAAATTATACTTCTAAATTGGTCGGGAGGGTGGGGGGGGGAGGAGGGGTCAGCCTCGCTAGCAGGGGTGGGGTCAGGCCAGACCGCTCTCGAGCTTTGGAGGTGAGGGGGCCCCTGGATTTTTTCTAGGGGGGGGTCCAAAATCTTGGCTCTAGGGGTTGGGGGTGGTGGTCCCCTCTGTCCACCCCAAAAACATCTATGAATGAAATCCTGGGCACGCAACTGCCTCCTTTTATCCTTTGAATTTTATGCCCACTAAAACTACTTGTTTAAGAACATGAATTCCCTTTATACTGGACTCCCCTCTATAATAAATGATATTACCTCTTTGGACAATCTCTTGAGTGTGCAGAACTCCGCCCCGCCGTTTCTGTATTCGGAATTGAGCACGAGGCGCTCCTGATCGGCCACTTCCCGCTTAAACTGGTACACGGTCTGCTTACTGTAGTCCGGCTGAAAAAAAAACAATAATTAACAAAAAATACCTGCGCCCTGGGGGGGGGGTACTTCTGAGTGGGAGGGGGGGGGGGTTAAACCCCCTTCTTAGAATTTGGGGAGGGATTAAACTCCCCCAACCCCCCCCCCCCCTTCGTGCCCATGTATGCTTTTGATTTTGTTTTCAGAAGAGGCATGAAATCATAGGTGAAAAAGGGGGGACAGGGCGGGGTCCACCCCCCTCTAGCCTCGAATTTTTGGGACCCCCTAGACGAAAATCTAGGGGCCCCCACTCCTCCCAAATTTTTTTACCTCTGACTGCCCTCTAGAATTTGAAATCTGACCCCTCCCCTCGGGGAAATTTTAGGTACTTTTTTTATACAGCAATACGTAACTGAACGAAGACGCTACATAC
>JASAMX010028748.1:0-18135 GCA_030248175.1 Microlaimidae sp. YZB2_3
TCA
Source organism: Microlaimidae sp. YZB2_3 (assembly GCA_030248175.1). Taxonomy (NCBI): domain Eukaryota; kingdom Metazoa; phylum Nematoda; class Chromadorea; order Desmodorida; family Microlaimidae; species Microlaimidae sp. YZB2_3. The sequence goes on from JASAMX010028748.1 coordinate 4, forward strand.
AATCAAGTTTAGTAAGAGTCTTTAAACGCAGCCGCTCGAATTTACCAAATGATCACATCATTAGGTCGCGGAATTATTGCCGTCGATTTTTTTTCCGGACATTGAAAAAACACTTTCGCAAACAAACAAGGAAGGAAGCAGCGTAAAATAAATAAGACTTTTACTTTTTCCTTAGAATATAAAAATCAATGGTTTATAGCAGCCGCACTGAAAAGCGTACTCAAAATTTAAAAAAACTAGTTAGATTTTTGAAAAACAACACAACTATATACATAACAACCCCATATCTTCTGAATTGTAACTGATTATGAAGCTCACCCTCTCTTTTTAATTCTACCCACCACACAGTAAAGAAAGAAAACCCTAACTCAGTGCAATGCAAAATTCGTACGAAGGTATGAGTTAGGCCTAAAAGTAAAGTATTTAAATAAGGCCAGCCTACTTAAAATAGTTTTTTATTGACTGATTTAATCTAAACTCGACGCACGAACAAAGTATAGCGGGTTTTTCCTGACACGAACGACCGCACCCAGCATGTATTGTGCGGTCGTTGGGTGCCGGAAGCCTCGGCTATACTTTGCTTCATGCGTTGAGTTTTAGTACAATCAGTCGATAGTATGGCCCGGGAGTTCGTGGGACTGGTTAACTTTTTATTTTTGTAAAACTTACCTAAAACATAAAAATCGTTCGTGAAACGCTAAGATATGTTTTAGGGTTTTATAAAACGAAATTGCGGTATTCTGTTGGATTTTTTATATAATTTTGATGTATATTTTTGCCAATTTATGTAGTTCTGGGTGATGAAAACACATGCTGTTTGCGATATAAACACACTATCGCAAACCAACAGATGAATCTGGCCCCAAATTGTTTTTTTAAACACTCACCGATTAAAAATTTTTCTATGCATCTTTACTGTGCGCTTTTTTATAATAATGTCTAATAATACACTGCATCACGCATTGCATCAAATCCATTTTTCCTTTTTGGCTCATACAAATTTTGCTTAAATATGTACATTTTCGACGAAACCCAACGGCACTGTAGAAGCGACAGAGTGGTCGTGCCAGCCGCACGGCACGCAGAAAAATTATAAAGAAAAAAAAAAGCAATAACAGAAAATATGAATGTATCGTTATTATTTTCATTTTAACCATTTCAATAATTTAAGAAATAAAATTAAAAATAAACCGCTGGCATCAATCCGAAAGCAACAATTAGTGTTTAGGATGACCGCTTTCTGATGGCATTCGAGTTTAAACTAATAATCTGTTATAAAAACGCGTTTACAGTTTTAGCCGGGAGCGAGTTGGGCTGGGAGCCAGTTGGGCCCGGAGCCAGTCTGGGGCTGGGAGTGAAAGTCGGGCTGGGAAGCGAGTCCGGCGCGGAGCGGAGTCGCGGCTGGGAGCGAGTTGGGCTGGGGAGCGAGTCGGGCTGGGGAGCCGAGTTGGGCTGGCTTGAGCGAGTCGGGCTCCCCCCCCCCCCCCGGGACCGCGAGTTGGGCTGGGAGCGAGCCCCTCGGGGCGCCCGCTCGGAGCCGAATTGGGCTGGGAGCGAGTCGGGCTGGGGAGCGAGTTGCGGCTGGTAGCTGAGTTGGGCTGGGGCAGAGCGACTCGGCTGGGAGCGACCACGCCCTTTGGGGCCCGGCTGGAAGGGAGTCGGCCGGGAGCGAGGGTCGGCGGGAGCGAGTCGTGGGCAACCCGATCCACACATATGCCGTACAATTTGTTTTCCAGTTTCTGATTTTCTTCTCATCTTCCATTAATTAATTTTCATGCGTTCGTTATGTATATTAATCAATAAAATCGAAAAAATGTTCGTAAAAATTTAAATAAATTGCAAAATGTTTTAAAAAATAAAATACAGTTTTTTATAAAATCTTTAAAATATAGCCAAAATAATGTTTTAATGGAAAAAAAACCAAATCAAAGAAAGTTTTTATAAAAAAGGTCCTTGGCCAAAAAAAACAAATGAAATATCTGGTATGACCAGAAACATAGCAATGGTCTAAAGTCAAAAATATTTAAAAGTCTGAAAAATTACAAAAATACAGAATTAAAAATAAAAGATCGTGCAGTTTTACTGTAATGTAAACATATCATAGCACCGAAAAACATCACGAAAGCGCCAGAAAAAACCAATTTCAGAAGTTGTTTGAAAAAGTCTAGTTTCGTTTTAAAATACTATAGATATTTAAAACAAACCGCTTTAATTTCAGACTTTAATTAAATTTCGCCTTAAAAAATTAAAAAAAATCGGATTTTCGGTTATATGAAATTATGTTATATGGATTTTATAAAATTTCTAATAAATGATTATAATGTTCAATTTTTAACTCTAAATATTGCTATTATTCATATGAAAATATATTAGTCGTTTTATTTTCTACATGATTTTCCTTAAAATAAAAAAAAATAAACCAAAAAATAAGTCTACAAAGTATCAGTGAAGTTGGGAACGCTCTTCTCAGAAATTCCCGCGTGGGAACAAAAAAAAAAACCCCCCCCCCCCCCCCCCCCCCCCCCCCAGCTAGGTACCACAATATTTTAAACCAAAAATCGCTTTTTCATAAACCTTTTTTTCAGAATTTTTACTAATTTTGTAATAAAACGCTTTTAACCATTTTAATTTAAAAAGCAAAACATCTGAGCTATGTCTGTTAGAAGATTTTTTAGTTCCTTTGCTTAATTTTACAAAATGAAATATATTTGTTAAAGCGACCGATCCTCTTGCACTTCAAACTTTATGTCTTCAGTTTAATTATTTTATGTTAAACCCTTACTCCTTATCCCAATAGCTCACAAATTTTTTTTTATCAATATCTTCAGTGGTTCATGTAATACAAATCAACACTCCAAAAAATGGCGTCTTTGAGTTAACTGAAAATATTTGTAAACGGGTATAAAATTTAAATTAAAAAAAATACGCAGATAAGCAAAGGCGTGCTAATTTCTACTCTTAATTGGTACCTTTATTGCTTGGATATCGGTGCAGTATTTGTCGAGATATTGCGTTTCTACAACCTGCGATTTTTTTCCGTGCTAAAAAACGTGAAGTGAAGAGGAAGAAAAGGTTGGGTAAACTTCACAAAATCACTGCTGTCGTTTGGTGTTTTTAATAAAAAATTTGCGGGTTTTTTTGTATGGAAAATGCAATATTTCGACAAATATTGCACAAATTTTAACAATAAAGGTATCAAGCTAAAGTAGAAACTAGCCGCTTTTTTTGAGTGTATATTTTGTAATTTACATTTTCCCATTGAGCAATTTCAAGTACAGAATTGTTGAAAAACGCAATTTTGTTGGGTCATATTTCTTGAACTACTGGAGATATTGTGATAAAAAAATTGTTGTCGTCTATTGGGGTGCGAGGTAAGATTTTCACAGATAACAATTAAAATCTAAGACAAAAGTTTGACTCGGTTTCCGCGAAAAAAATCAAAACCCAAATAAACCCAGCTCGAATTTTTAAATTCTTAAATTAGAATTTAAAAATTAAAACTAAATTTTTAACACCAGAATTTAAAAGAAAAGGGTACAAAGTTACAAAAAACTTATTTGCAAAAAATTAAATATTTATAAAATTTAATGAAACAGTGTATAATAGCTTGAACAAAATGAGTAAATTTTTAAATCAAGCTGAAAAAATGGGCGTTTTAAAAAATCTATTTTTTAAAATTATAAAAAAGACTATTTGACTGAAAGTAGCTATATCGTGGGTGGTGCGGGAGCGCCACGGAGCGAATTACCCCCTGCGGCGCCGCGCCAACCATTATTAGAGAACGTGGGTACATTTTGAAATTCCGAACATTCTTCTTCTTCTTCTTCTGCTTCTTTTTCTGTTTCTTCTTTCTTCTTCTTCTTCTTCTTCTTCTTCTTCTTCTTCTTATTATTATTATTATTATTATTATTATTATTATTATTATTATTATTATTATTATTATTATTATTTTTATTATTATTATTATTATTATTATTATTATTATTATTATTATTATTATTATTATTATTATTATTATTATTATTATTATTATTATTATTATTATTATTATTATTATTATTATTATTATTATTATTATTATTATTATTATTATTATTATTATTATTATTATTATTATTATTATTATTATTCTAACGCTCAATCCTTAAAAGCGATATTTCTCATTTGTTAGTGATTTATCAAAAATATACATGGGTTCATTGGAAACAAGAAAGAATTACGCAACTTTCTTAGGAAGCACTTTTTTCATTTAGGTCCTTGTTATCGATTTATTGATCAAAATAAAAAAATTGAAAAAATTGAAAAAATCGACAAATAAAAACTCCCAACCGCACAATTACAGCCTTTTGGCAACAATAAAGATTGTACAGAGCAGACAACGAACAGGCCCTCATAGAAACCGCACAAAAAAGCAGAAGACCGGTTTTAATTGGTGGTGGAAACCGAACTAGTTCAAAGCGTTATCTACTTCAACCGCGCGAAAAACGGTAAAAAAAAACAAAGTCCTTTTTTGAATTCTTGCATTCCTAATGATAAAATTAATGCAAAGTTTTATTTAAACAAACAATAAAAGCATAGGTAGCGTGGAAAGGCCACGCGGTGGTTTAGCCCCACAGCACCGTGCACACTATAAGTAGAGAATGTTGGCAAATTTTTTAAAACTTTATGTTCATCTTCTTCTATTTATTATTATAATTCTAAAGCTCATTATCTTAAAATCAATATTCTTTCATCGTTCACGCGGCGATTTGACCCTGCGGTACCGCACCAGCTATATTCAAATAATCTGGATAAAATTTGTAATTTGTGTTCATCATCTTCTTCTTTTAATTTTTTTATTCCAAAAAATAATTGCAATCATTGGTGGCGCGGGAGCGCCCACTGCTATTTAGCCCCATGGCACTGCGACAACTATAACTAGAGCACCTGGTAAATTCATGTTTATCATTTTTTTCTTCTTATTATTATTTATACTTCAAAAATATAATTCCAATTATCGGTGGTGCGGGGGTTCAACACTGCAATTTAGCCCACGGCACCACGCCAACTATACTTAGAGAACGTGGGTAAATATTGTAATTTGTAATTTATGTTCATCATCATCTTCTTATTATTATTTTTATTTAAAAATTATAATTACAATCATTGGCGCACGCCATCGCGCCAATTGTATTTAGAGAATGTAGGTAAATTTTGTTCGGAGCGCCACTGCACCGCACTAACTATAATTAAACAACATGGGTAAATTTTGTAATTTAAATTCATCTTCTTATTATTATTATTTATTTTTATTATAAATGAATTATCGGTGGCGCGAGCGCCACACGGAGACTATGCCCAACGGCATCGCGCAAACTATAACTAAAGAACGTGGGTAAATTTAGTATTATGTTTTCTTCTCCTTATTATTAATATATTATTTTTCAAACGCTTATATCTTAAAATCAGTATTCCTCCCTCGATACTTATTTATCAAAAAAAAAAACATGGGTTCTTTGGAAATCTTAGAAAATTGCGCAATAATTATTAGGAACTACTTTTTTTTCATAAATAATATGTGTTCTATTGATTATATTCAAACTGTTAAAAAAGTATATCTCGGCAACGGTATGATTATAAACATATTTCATTGCGCAGCTAAAACTATAGTTTATTAGGCTATTTTTTAATTTAATTCCAGAAAGTCTTAAACTAGCCTTGAAAAATGCTCTAAGAATAGAGCAGGAATAAGAGGTGATTTTCCCCGGGCGTATGTTTAGACAGAAAAGATGTGTAGTCTGAGATGGATATTATGTGGACTTCAAGAATTTTGCATTTGGTTTGGGCAGCTGCTCACTGAATAAAAATTTCTACCATATGATAATGATTTGTTTATACATTGATCTAATCACACAGCACTGTTGCATTTTTTTTAGCTTGATGAAATTTCAGTTGAAAAAATCATACTCACAGCAATCTTTGATAAGCGCGAAATCACCACTTTTTCAAATTTATAGTTGTTTCTTACATATACAAATATAATCTTCTAATTGAAAAAGTGGCGATTTCGCGTTTGTCAAAGATTGCTGTGACTATGATTTTTTAATTGACATTTCATGACAGACTAAAAAAATGCAACAGTGATGTGTGATTAGATCAATGTATAAACAAATCATTATCATATGGTAAAAATTTTTATTCTGGCCAAACTAAATCCAAAATTCTTATTGTCCACATAATGTCCATCTCAGACTAAAGGTAAACCCAACGTGGCTGCAACAGTTGTTCGTTGGAATGAAAAATGCCCCCCATTAAGTAACCACTCAAATCACGAGAATCTAACGTCACTCATATCTAAACATACGCCGGGGGAAAAATCGCCCCTTTTTCCTGCTCTATTCTTAGAGCATTTTTCAAGGTTAGTTTCTAGTTAGATTGTTTGTAACTGCAAATAAAAAGTTTTCGTTGTACGGTTTAAAAATTCTGAAGCCGTATTTTTTCCCTTTTAATTTTTGCTTTTGGTCCTCTTTTTATTGGCAAAACAAAAATAAAAATTATTGACTTCGATGCTTTCAAAAAATAACAAAGCATTGATAATTGGCATTCCCAGTCTTTTTATTAAAACACTTTAATTACAATCAAGAAATATTTCATGTCTAAATATATTTTGTCCAAGGTAAAATTGGTGTTTTTCTGCCTAATTTTGAAAGTAAGTATAGGTCAATAAAATCTAGCTGACCTCGATAATTGCAGTATTAAATCGACTACTGCACGACAAAACCATTCAAAATATTTAACAAAAGCGGTTTAATGATAAAGATCAAAACCCGTATTTAAATAATTATTTATCAAATTACTCAATTTGAAACTCAAATGCACATTTTTAAAGGGCTGAATTCGGTTAATTTTTATATATTTTATAAAAGGGTGTAATTAAAAAAACTTACGTTCTTATTTATTTTGTTTTTAAAAAAAAACGTCATAACCGCAAAATTTTAATTGGTCTCCTCATGTCTGCAAACTAATTTTCGACGTCAGCCAGATATAATTCAATCATAGAAAATTTTTTGTAAACTATAAAATTTAAATCATAGCTGTTTATGATGGTGTAAAATTAAATAATGGACAATCTTTTTTACAGTTTCAAATTTTAAAAACTCGGATAAATATGAACTTGATTTTTTCCTTTATTTATATTATTTATAAAAGTTGAACAGACAAGCAACAATTATTTTTTCGGAATTATGATATTTTAAAAAAAATTATTCAATAAAAAATTGAACCACAATTTAAAACAAGGTCTACGCTATAGCGAAAGGCTTATGGTGTTTCTCACTCTAAGCTAAACCAGCCGAGGAAAGCTAAGCTAAAAGAGAAAGGCTCATTGTTATGTTTGCACTTTACAACCCTCTTAGTTTCAACAGCCGTACACTCTACCTTAATATATGCTATGTAGAAAACGGCTCGATCGAGATTCAATTAGTTCAATTTAATTTATTTCTCAAATAATATACTACATATAACGCACAGTACATAGTACCAGTACATTAGAAGATGAAATCTAAAAACTTGCATGCTTCCTATATTATACTAGTTTTTTATGATGACCTTTAATACTGTATACTGAAATAAAACATATATAACAGTCAGACTTTAGGGCCGAAATTCACAAAGCGGGGTATACCCGGCTCGGGGTATACCCCGGGTATGTGTATCTGGGGATCATCCCCGGATAAACTACGATATCCCTGGATAAGCCCTAGTATAAACTACGGTATATACCGTGGTTTATCCGGGGATGATCCCCGGATACACATATCCGGGGTATACTCCGGGTATACCCCGCTTTGTGAATTCCGACCTGGATGACACAAATGCGTCTGTCAAAGTTCTTGTGTTCCTACTATCATATCCTACGATTACAGGCGTTTTAAATTGTAATGTTCTCTCCTGCCCTTATCATACTGCAAAGTTACAGCCATTTAATACGGAGGAGCTGCGTAGCTCGGAGCTTCGTAGCTCGGCGCTTTGTAGCTTGGAGCTCCGGGAAATATCACTTTCGAGAATGCTTCGAAGCTCCTGGAATTTCGAAAATAAATGGAATTATTTGAAACTTATATAATGATATATTTTAAAAAGTGTTTATTGAATATTACATATAATATTTTACCTACATTATATTTTTTATAAAAACATGTAAAATTTCGAAATAATCCAGTTTAAAAAAATTTTTATTTATAAAAAAATAGCAATCACTTTAAAATGTCTACAACAAGTGCAACAGACTAAGGACAAAAACAATTATTATAAAAAAAACTATTAAAAGCCTAGACAAACGCGTTTGCTTGGTATAGATGTCGTGGCATACAAAAGATACTTTTCTGCCATGTTAGACTATAACGAAAATAGCATAAAATCACTAAATATACCTTTTTGTTGTTGCTGCATAATAAGAAGTTTATTTGGTTAAAGGGCGATTTTCAGCTTATACGTAAGTTTAAGTGATGTAGGTTTTTTTGTACACTCCTTTCAAAACGCCGTTTGTCTAGAATTATGGTAGTCCTTTTTATTGGCAATAGCTAACAGCTAAAATTACAAAAATAAACTAAAATATGTAATCTTCTTACAATTTTACTGGTATAATAATGGTTAGTTGGAAATTTTTTTTATGAACGTAACGATTCATATAATAGATCATCGGATACTTTAGTAGCCGTATAAATAGTTTGAATGTTGTCTGCATTTTGGTCCAATTGGTGATCCCAATATTGTTTGTTTACCACTAGTTTCCCTTGCAAAAATTCCTCTTTTAACTGTTTTGGAGTCAATTTTATACCGTCATCAGTCTAAACACAAACAACAAATATGCCAAAATTACAGAAATTATAACCGCTTTTGTAGGCCAAAATTAATTAAAAAATAAATACTCATAAATAACTCATGAATACAGGTTTATCAATAGCGTACTCATAAATAACTCATGAATACAGGTTTATCAATAGCGTATATTTTATAACATTGCTTTAAAATAATCTGGTAACTCCGCAGTTCTATTCTTTATTATGTTGATAAAAAAACATGATTACTTTTATTGTTTGCTTTTCATTTAAATCCACGCCATATTTTTCCATTAATAATTTTTCGTCTTTTTTCCAGAATTTTTTTGTTTCTTTCAGTAAATCACATTTAGGGGTTCCAAAATATGGTATTATCCAGCCAGGAGCAGTTTTTTGCAGATTTTGCAGCTCGTATGTATTTTCTATAGATGTTTGCAGTAGTCTCATGAGGACCAAAGCCCATGCCTAAAGTATAATTAAAAAACAAAGTGAGGAAATGCATCATTTGATTCCCTAATTGATGAGTCACAAACGAATTTATGTGGCTTTATATACAATTTTAGGCCCTGCTAATTTGCGGAAAATGATTATTTAGTGTAGATTATTTGGTTTATGATTTGCTCAACACTGACCTAATAAATATTATTACAGATTACAGATGCCAGTGATGCAAGTAAAAGGATGCTGTAATTAATTATAGCTTTAAGACACATAACTCCAAAAAATATGTCTTAAGCCTAACTTTTTTAGATTATCTACCTACATCAGCAAATTTGAGCGAAAGAAAAATGCTGGATATCAAAAATGAAAACGCAAAAATTTAAACATTGATTGGGAAAAACTTCAAAAATTTAATCGTATTTGCTGGAGAAAAACCCCCACGCCCCGGCCAAACAGAATAGTATCCAAAATAGTTTTCGAAATATTAGAAACAAAAGTGATTTTTGTAAAAAATGAAAAAAAATGTAAATTTTCGGTGTAAAACCTAAAAAAAAACTTTATCCAGTCTTAAACGATCAGATTGTTGACATGCAGTGTCAAATCTTGAAAAAACAGAAGTAATTGTTGAACATTTTCATAATGTCTTCTATCTTCCTGATATTGCACTTTTTCGAATACCATAATGTTTTATTCCCGCACGACGAAGACACGTATAAAAAAAATTTTAAAAATCAGTCTAAAATTCCGTCCTTGAATTTATGGATTGAACCCAAAAATAAAAAAAAATAGCGGAATGTCTAGCTCCCTCGTTATCATTATCGATCGTTGACTTATTGAAGGGATTTTTTACCTAATATTGTTAAACTGCTGTAACTCCAATACGAAGATCTAAAGGATTACATAATCATTTCAGATTTTTGATCGATTAAAAAATTTAAAAAAAATTACAAAATTCTGAAACACAATATCTTAACTTAACTTAATTTTAGTTTTTTTAAATGTCTATTTGGTTTTTGAGTTTGTCACAGTCCAGTGTTAACGTTTAAAGCTTTGTTGAACACTAAATCTGATCATGTTTTAAACTATGAAATTAATTGTCCAATCTACTAAAGTTTTAGCCCTTTTTTGATATCCAGAAAGCGTTTTACTTAGTCCTTCACAACGTTCTACTTGCGTAATCTTTTTATTATGATTTCTCGTATTCTTGTGTAGTTTCACTCCATTTTGTCTAGACGCTCTTTTTAAATTCAAATAAAAGTTCTTTAATAAATAAATTAAATAAAAATTTTTAAATTCAAAGTCAATATTAAGTGATGTCCATTGAGGTTCCAAATCGATTCTTTGCTTATATCGCTTATTGAAATGGTGTTGGACAGACTAATATTTCATCAACCAGTCATTTATTACTTTATACAAATGGTTTGATTCTTGTAAAACCGATTCTTAAACGTAAAATTGAAATTTGAACTAAATCAAGACTTCGATTTGCGTAACGAATTTTTCAATGCCAAATACTTAAATGTGAGCGCCACTAATGCATAATTCATGGTTTTAACCGCGAACAACTTAAAATGTGCCTCGCCTCGCGAATTGCCTCGTTGGCAAAAATCACCTAGACCATACTGAATTCAACACAGTGTAGCTTGGATCAAGTTCAAAAGTAATATGAATAAAAATGTTTTTGAAATTATTTCGGTTTTGTCCCATTAGGGTAACTGACTTAATTTCGGCCACCTTTTTTTATTCTTTTGAATAAGTTTTTTTTGGCTTTTTCAATCAAGCCAAAATTTGGCCTAAAAATCAAACAATAGCTATATTTGTTATTCCAGTGCAAAATTTAAATATTTCTGTTACACTTAAAAATCAGTGAAGGTTTGAACTTTTTTTTAAAGTGGCCGAAGTTAAGGCGCGTGCCATTTATTTCGGCCACCTACAAAAAACTGGCCATAACTATTGCTTAAAAATTCAATAAAAATTTCTAAAGATTGCAAATTTACCCTTAGGTATTGTTCTTGGTACATATAACTTAATTTTTCCCGTTTGCAAATTTTAATAGTTATTAGCAAGACTTTAAATAATTATGTCAAATCCTTAAAAAAACAAGTTTTAATAACTTGTATTTTTTGTTCAATTTTTATTTTTGGCTTAAAAAACGTCAAAACAAAGTCAAACGAGCAAAAAAATTCTTTATAAATGCGGTAGTACAATGATATTTTAAAAGAGCAAAAACGGCAGGTTCTTTCACCTAAATTTTAAGGTGCCCGAAATTAACGGAATTTAAAATGCGCAGTTAGTTAAACGCATTGCAAAATGATTTTAAAGAAAATATCAAAACATGAAAATTAACAACTTAAGGTTAAGTTAACTTAAGGATATTTTAAGGTTATACATTGCTTCGTTCTAAATTTGATGCAGTTTTAACACAGAGCAAAAATTAAGAAAATCATAAAAAATTCACTTTTTGTAGGAAAATATTGATAATGCAGAATAACAAAAATAAAAAATTTTTGCAAAAACACTTTATTCAACATTAATCCAGTTACTTTTGTGCTAGTTTTTTTGTGTTTTAAAAATAAGCCAGTTTTCTAACACCCTAAATTGGTGGCCGAAATTAAGGCGTGGCCGAAATTAAGTCAGTTACCCTAATGGAGATTTTCTGAAAATTTAAAAAAATGCAAAAAATGGGCCATATTTCGAGTTGCAGATCGAAACACAAAGCTTGTATTGCATAGTTTAGTTCAATTTTAAAAATATATAAAAAATATCAAAAATCAATATTTTTAACGTCTTTTGTACTATGATTGTAGTTTTTTTTACAATTTTTCTAAATTTAAAAAAAGAGAGAAAATATTTTTGGTTTTAGATCAAAAACACAAAGCAAAACTGTTTTTATCGTGTTATTAAATCATTTTTAAAATAATTTAAAGATCGTTTTACTTTGTTTTACTGACGGTTTCCATTTGAACTAAAATTGATTAACAGTAAAGTGTTAAAATCAAAATATCATACCAGTTTAATATTAAATTTAAACTTTGAAAAATCTTACTTGGAAAATCAAAATACACAACATATAATACAAATATCCTGGAACTTCTAACGCATCGGCACAGCCTTTTTTGTAGTACATATCGTATGCCATTTTCAGTCTTGTTACATATTCCTAAAGCATATTTTAATTACGTTGGGATAAAAATAATAAAGTAGTTGAGGTTTAACAATTAATTGATTTTGTAAATTTAAACTTTTAGATTTTGATCAAGAAGTAAAGTCTTATTGTAAATTAACATGTTGATAGTTAAAAGATAGAAAGATTCTTCTTTTCAAGGCAAAATAACTTGTTTGAATATTGTGGATTAAGTATTTTGCGTGATCGATTTGCTTTTAACGTCTTGTGCGGACACTTCCAATGACTCTAAGTCAACTTTGACTGACACTTTTATATCCGAACTTTGCACTATCTACAGCAAACCGGCAGGGGCCGGTCCACTAAACGCGTGCTGACTAGGTGCTATGTTAGCACGTTGTTTAAAACTTTTGGTAATGTTTTAATTGGTTAATTTTTTTTCCAAGAAACCTTATTAAACTCTTTGTTTGCATGGCATAAATTCATATATAATTAATTTTATGCATATTTGTTATCATGGGTGGCGCGGGAGCACCACGGGACGATTTAGCCCCATGGTGCCGTGCCAACCATTATTCAAGATCGTGGGTAAATTTTGAAATTCAGAATCATCATCTTCCTCTTATTATTATTATTCCAACGCTCAATCCTTAAAAGCGATATTCCTCATTCGTTACTGATTGATCAAAAATAAACTAGGGCTAGTTGGAAAGAAGAAAGAATTAACGCAATTTTCTTAGGCATCTTGAAATCAAACTTGAAGTTTTGTGAAAGTAGCAGCGCGCTTCCAAAACTATTTCGGAAGCTAGAAAAGCTGTTTTGCCAACTCATGTGCCCAACGCTATGTCGCTAAATGCGACTGCCCTAACAAACGGATCCCGGCTGAGAAGGAGAATGAACAAAACCTATCCCAAAACGATAAAGAAAATTAGCAACTAAGCTAAGCCTAAGCAAAACCTAAGCTAAGCCGTAGCAAAATCTAAGCTAAGCTTACGCTAAGCCCTAGCAAAACTTAAGTCTGAGCAAAACTCAATTCTAAAGCGTAAGCCTAAGCGAAACCAAAGGTCTAAGCAAGCTAAGCTAAGCTAAGCTAAGTCTAAGCCTAAGCAAACCTCTAAGCCTCAGCAAAATCTAAGCTAAGCCTAAGTCTAAGCAAAACCTAAGCTTAAGCAAAATCTAAGCTAAGCCAAAGTCTAAGCAAAACCTAAGCTAAGCAAAACCTAACCTAACCCCTCCACTGTCATTTTTGGAGTAGGTTTTGGCCGTCGGCATCCCGGCCTCCCAGGCCCCAGTTTATTATGCAGTCAAAGAAGTACTTAACGAAAAGGGGATGAAAACTCAACTGATTTTATCAGATTTTCTGGAATCGTAAAACGAGGCAAATAACGGATTACATTCCAGCCTTAAGAATTTCTTCTTTCAGGATTTTAAGGGTCCTCAAAATGTCATAAAGTATTCATAATCACGTCACATATGTTTTGCTTTGTGGGAATGGTTGTGGGAGGGGCTGTTAAAATCACTTTTAGCCCATTAGCGCTTGGGAAAAATTGGATCTCAAATGGATGAACGATCTCCATTTTTTCCCAAGCCCTAATTGCCTAAAAATGATTCTATAAGGTCATAACTTTGTGAAGTTTTTAATACTGAACAATTTCCTTTTAAAAGGCAGAGTTTTGACTATCGTGCTTTTGAAAAATTAGGAGTAGCGGCAAAACAGGGCTTCAAAATGTATAGGCACTAATATGGTGAAAGAATGCCGGTGCAGGAGCGTTATTAGACAAATTCGGGCGCTCCTTTTTAAACAATTCAGGGGCGCGTTACTATTTACTTCCGTTGAGAGCAGTAGATCTTGACCAGCGTGAAAACCTAGCAAAGCAGTGGACAAATGCAACTCTATTGTGTGTGGAGTTTGCACCCTTGGCCTTGCAGGAACACATATGCTGCTCATGTACGATGTTAAATAGTAAGATTAATATCAAGCGACGTACAAAACTCTTTTATATGAACACCTCGGAATGGGTGAAAACTGCATGCCGTAATACTCTAGCGGTAAAGGTTGCCAACATCGTTATTGATGTTATACGAAGAGTCTTCAACCATGAGGGTGAAATTTTTTCGCCCTTCCTGGCGTGTATTAACGCCTGCCTTCGCATAATCTGTATATGGGAGATTAGTTTCAGATAATGCAACCATAACAACCAGCGTGAAAAACTAGTAAACGTTACAGCATTGAAACTTGTATCTACCTATATAAAAACACAAAACATAAAAGAAAACACAAAACGTATTAAAAAAAAGCACCACAGTAATAATTCAGCAAAAATGATTAAAGCCAGTCGCCAAGCTATATTGCCACATAGGGTTCCTAACACAACTGGCAAAACAGCCTACACAACCAATCTCAATCATAAATATTAAGTTTACTGTGGAGAAAAATAAGATCGCATAAAAATCGCAGATATATTTGTGCAGGTAAAGCATTACTGATTGTAATACCAACAATTAATGTAACGAATTCTAGTAAAAAACTGTCGCTTTCTATGAGTGGATTATTTGTATTTTAAATGTTTACACCCATTGAACAATTTTTTGAATACAGAATCACCAAAACATACCATTTTTGAACCACTGAATATATTTTGACGACAAATATTTTGTCATTTATTAGAGGTAGGGGCAAGATTTACACAAAATTATGAAAATTGAAGATAAAAAGTTTGACTCTGTTGTAGCCAGCTTTAAGCTTTAATATTAAAAACCACCAAAATTTTTGACTTATTAATTGATTAACCTTTAACAGCCGATAACATCATTATAATAGTTGTGCTGTTAAGATAATAGATAAAAAATCAAGGAACTCATCTCAAGTATATCTTTTAAAATATATTCAGTCAAACTAACACATAAAATGTATTAAATGTTACTCATCAGCTAGAAACGCCTGTATGACAGTACTGACCGAAAAAATTTATTAAGTTGTCAATTTATGTTGCATTTAAAATTTAAAAAATCTTTGAGCCAGTTGCAGCAAAAATATAGATTTTATCCTGAATTATTATGTTATATATGTTTTTTTGTTGTAGTACAAAACGGTTATGTTTTAATTTTAGAAACTTATATAGTCTATACAAAAATGATGGAGACTGGCAACAAAACTAAAACTTTGGAAGGTTATATCTCTATAACCGAAGGTAGAATGTGTAAAGGACATATATCGGAGCATAGCTCAAACTCTTGGCTATTTTTTAAAAGATTAGAAAAAAATTGTATTCTATGATGTCATCACAGAGGCCGATGCCGTGAAAAAAACTTTTTTATTAGTACGAGATAAAAAACCCCGCTTGCTAAGCTGTTAAAACATATTTTTCCGAGTTTTTTCTGAAAATTTAAGCGGAATCGGTTAACTCAAATTTTATGATGTGTGGAATGCGCGCGGTTTTCGCGATTTTTCGCCAAATTAATACACTACAAAAAAGATAACTTTTGTTTTGCTTCCTGCTCGACGTGTGTACGATTTTGATCATATTGTTATATATTAAATGTACGCCATTTTTTATCCCTTACTTTTGAACTAAAATTTTTTTTGGGGGTTGACCCCCCGGGAGCCCGGGGGGGGGGCAAACACAGAAGCCAAAATCTTTTTTTGAATTTTTTTCAAAACCATTAAAAACGTAAATCTATCAAAAAAATAACGACTTTTTGTTTGAGGTTTGTGTCAAAAAACCTAATATTAAGCTTACAATAAGCTGTCAAAAATGACGAATTTAAAATTTGGAAGCATTCCAAGCTCGTACTCTGGCAGGAGCAAACTTTAAATTAAAAACTTTTCCAAAAGAATAAGCCTTAAAACTTCATTTTTTCGAATTTCCAGGTTATTTTGTTAAAAAAAAAACAAATTTTCCAAATAAAAAATCCTACTAAAAAATTGCCAAATATCGCAGCTAAAAAATTCTTTTTTAAAGTGTTTTCTTGCTTGCGAACATGTTTCCCCGTTTGTCAAATAAAAAACAAATTTTTAATAACTATGAATTGCGTCATTTTAATTGCGGAAAAGCCAATAAAAATCATCAATTATGACGTAATGACAAAAATTTGCATGTCGAAAGGAAGTATTTTTGAATATTAACGAAATTTCATTATGCGTTTTCATGGGGTTATTGGACCACTTTTTAATGTTTTAAATCAAAATAAACTAAAAAAAATAAAACTAATCTTTTAAAGTTTATTATTTTTGTAAAACTTTTAAATTTAGATATTTGCTGCTGTCAGCATACGGGCTTGGAATGCTTCAAAATTTTAAATTCCTTATTTATGACAGATTATCGTAAGCTTAATATTTAGTTTTTTTAAAACAAACCTAAAATAAAAAGTTGTTATTTTTTCACAAATTTTACGTTTATAATGGTTTTGAAAAAATTTCAAAACAAATCTTAGGCATTTGTGTTTGGCCCACCTAGCCCCCGGGGGATCAACCCCAAAATAAATTTTTTTTTAGGTCAAAAGTAAGGGATAAAAAATGACGGACATTTATTATATAACAGTATGATAAAAATCGTACACACGTCGAGCAGAAAGCAAAACAAAAGTTATTTTTTTTGCAGTGTATTAATTTGGCAAAAATCGCGAAAACCGCGCACATTCAACGCACCATAAAAAATTTCAGCGAGCTGATTTCGCTCATATTTTTAGAAAAAACTCAAAAAGTGTGTTCTAAAAGCATACCAAGCGGTGTTTCTTATAAAGTACTAATAAAAAATTTTTGTTTTTTTTTGGGACCAGGTTTTTTTACGGCATCGGCCGTAGTGATGAGGCGATAAAAAAATTTTTTTTCTAACCTTTTTAGTTTTTTCCGCCTTTCCTAATCGACCCAAGATTTGGTATAAAAATCAAACGATAGCTATTTTTGCTATTTCAGTGCAAAATTTAAAAAATCAAAGATTAGTAATGGTTTAAAATTTTTTTTAGGTGGCTGAAATTAAGGCGCGTGCCGTTAACTTCGGCCACCTAGAAAAAAATTGGCAATAACTATTGCTGAAGCGAACAATTAAAATATATAAAGGTTGACAATTTATCCTTAGGCTTTGTTCTTGGTACATATAAATTAAGTTTTCCCGTTTCCAAACTTTTATAGTTATTAGCAAGACTTTGAATAATTATATCAAAACCTTAAAAACAAGTTTTAATAACCTTTGTTTTTTACTGAATTATGTTTGGTTTTAAAAACGTCAAACGCGCAAAAAAATTCTTTATAAATAAGGTAGTACCATGATATTTGAATATAACAAAAGAACGGCAGGTTTTTTCACCTCAATTTTACGTTCTCAGTAATTATTCCTGCGTAAAAATACCTTCAGTAAAAAAACTTTCGACAAATGATATTCTGGTAAAAATACCATCAGGTAATTTCGCATTTAGACTAATTGACCATCGATCAATTTAGCGTGATTTTTAGGTTTTGCTTAGGTTTAGGAAAAATAAACCCGAAGGTCAATAAGTCAGATTATCAAATTACCCGATGGTATTTTTACTAGAATTTTATTTGTCAGAAAGTCAAATGTCGAAAGAATTTTTACGCTGGTATTATTACGTGGAGCCAATTTTCAAGGTGGCCGAAATTAATGGCATCTTAAATTGCGCAGTTAGTTAAACGCATTACAAACTGCTTTGGAAGAAAATATAAAAACTAATTAAGTTTTGAGCACTAAATAGAAGAAATTTTAATCAGGAAAGAGCGCGGAGCGCTCTTTCCCT
>JASAMX010028750.1:0-33766 GCA_030248175.1 Microlaimidae sp. YZB2_3
CGGTTTAAAAAAAGCAAAAGGTTATTAGTAAATGATAAAAAATTGTATGCTGTCAGAACTAGGGATGCATTGAGCTGCTCACAAATGCTCAATATCAATTGGTTCTCCCATATATTTAATTGTAAGCACTAAGCTCAAGCTCAAGCTCAAGCTGACAATAAATCTTAGTCTCAAGCTCAAGCTAACGATTAGCAAAAGCCAATTAGCTTAATTGTGAGATTAACCCTAAAAAATAAAAAGTATATTATGCTTTACCAAAAGATGTGTAACTGCTGAATATAAAGCCTTGCTAAAATATGTCATTATAACAACATAAATTCAGTCCATTTAATTGGAATCTTTATTTTAAATTCATATTCTTCTGTTAATTTATGTCAATTATATTAAAGTACATGTTTTAATAACATAATTTATCTAAATTCACGTGAATAAATAGATGCTTTTAAATTTACGCGAATTAATGAAGAGTAAGCCAACTTAAAGAGATGTGCCATTTTAATGCCTATTTGAAAAGCATTTTATTAAATGGCTTATATTGTCGTCACACTTTATACAAGAATTAAACATTTTTTTGATAAATTGCATATGTTTTTACCCATGGTTTTTCTTTTGCTTTTTACTTTTCTTTTAAAAAAACTAAATTTTTCTAAAAAGGATGTGTGTTAGAACAAACACTTAAAAATGCAATAAAGAGTTTTTGTCTTCGTTTTCGACTTTTTTTTGACTTTATCCTGCGCCCCCAAAACCTTGTAACTGTTTTTTTAAATAGATCAATGCATAAAAATGCCTTAGTAGGAATTTTTCGGGCATTCTAGCAGGGAACAATGTCTTGGGAACAAAAAAAGAACATGTGTTGTATTTTTAGCTTTATTTTTACCACCATAATTTATTTTGATTTTAATGAATTATTTCTCAAAATTAGTGTTTTCTTGAAAAAACCTGAGAATGTTACCCCGTTGTCTGTGAAACCTGAAAAGCGACAAGCAAACTTAATTAATTATAAATTAACTTTATGTTAATTTATAAATATCAAATCAAATCTTTAAGCGAAAAAATTACGTTTTTTGCGTTTTTTTTTAAATTTGTCCAAACAAACCTTTTAAAAAAAATAAAATTCACATTTTTTTCATTTAAATAAAAACTTAATTAAGAGACTTACCGTGTTATTCATAAAACTCTTGCCCCAATTCGTTTTGGACTGGGTTCGTTTTGATCATCGAAAAGTGAACTAGGTCCAAAAAAATGGGCCCAGTCCACTTTTCTTATGACAAAAAACGGACCTTTCCAATGATGAAAACGGACCCAGTCCACTTTTCTGATAATCAAAACGGACCTTTTCGATGATAAAAACGGACCCAGACCATTTTCCGATGATCAAAACGGACTGTGACCGTTTTTTACACAGAACGATCTGCGTAAAAAACGGATCCTGTCCAAAATAGAAATTTTTATGAATAGCACGGTTCAAGTTCAGTATGTTTTTTTCTAAGGTCAAAAATTTGCCAACTATTTTAATGCGAAAATCGCAGGTTTTTTGTCACTAAAACACCAATTTCCCAACAAAGATTTTGTAAAAATTTACAATTAATGTTTCAAAAGGAACATAAACATACTTTTGTTTTGTATATATTTTTGTACCAAACTTTGCTAAGTAAATAAGAATTGCCAAACAACCCTATTTTTGTCATTTTAAATTATTTCGACAAACAAATGTTACAAGATTTTTGACCAAAAGGTCATATTTTTATAAAAAAAACACAAACAAATTGTCAATTCATAAAAAACATTACAAAGATAAATGGGAATATTCTCATTTTATTTTTTACATACTAGAATTTCAACTTAAATTGGTTGCTTCGTTCTCATTATCTAAATACTAAAAGAAGCAATGTCACAAATTAAATTCCTATAACGCCCGGATAATACAACTTTTTGTTTACTGAACCCATTAAATTGAAATTTATAAATGTTTTCGAATTGGTATCTGAAAAAGCCAAAACATTAGATTTAAGGTAGATAGGTTTCGTATTAAAAAAGTAGTCCATTAAGGGCATTATAAGAATTTGATTTGTGTTGTGACAGTAAACCTTTAATGTTTTATTCTATACTCCACATTATTTTTGTGCAAAAAGTTACTGAATTTTAAAAAGATTTTTATTAATATACCCAATTCCACTTTGGACAATTAAATTTTAACGTTTTTGTTTCATGTAAAATGTTAGATCTGACATGTGTTTTTGGCTAAAAAAATCGCAATAAAATTTGAGAAATCAATAAAATTAATAAAAAAATATTCTTATTGAAGTTTGATAATTTTGAAAATTAGTCTCAAGCAGATTTAAAAATATTTTGTAAATGACGTTGGTTAACAAAAAAACACAATCATAACACACGAAAATAACATAAACATAAAACATTTTTAAAAAGATAGCTGGTTGTACATATTTTGTTTATTCCTTATTTTTTTCCAGTATTATAGAATTTATTTCCAATTCTTCTCAAGACCTTTGTGTACATTAAATTAATCGTCATGATTCTCCATTAAACATTCATAGTTGAAATATATTTGTTTGTGTATTGTCATTTTACATGTACATGTACATGTACATCCCAATAAACCATAAATAGGCAAGTATGGAGTTAAAGTGGCCAAAAATCCCAAAATGATTTTGAACTATTTTCATTTTTAAAGTTGAAGGTCAAAATGACAATTTTAGGCAAAACCAAACCTTAACAAATGCACATTTTTAATCTAAAATTAGCGTTTTTTCCCAAATTTTTCGTTACAACGGCAAAACGTTATACAGAATTAAGAATTATAGGTACATACAAGAATTAAGTTAAAATACAATATACTATTAAAATATGAAAACACTAAAACAGATGAAGATAAATAAATTTTAGTTTTATGAGTTATTTATTTACTATAGAACAAAAAAAGGAAAATACAAAAACAAATAATTTTAAAAGAATTTGATTTTTAAAAGATATAAAATTTTACATTTTTATTAAAAATAGGATTTTGTTTTAAAAGTGTATAAAAATAAACTTTTATAAAATTTTGAAAAACAAAATGTAATAAACGGAACGTTAAGACAAAACCGGTTTAAAAGTTAATAAAAAACCCGTAAAACTTTTGGCAAAAAATGTTAAAAACCCTAAAATATACTTTTTAAAACAAGAACAAAAAAGAAAAATACATAAAAAAGCGCGCATTAAAATAAAAATGAATTTTCGGACTATTGGATTTAGCCAGAACAGAAAAATCTTTATGTAGGATAGGCACTTTGCACTGTAATCTGTCACCCTAGAATTTTTTAAGATTTAAAATATCATATAGTATTTGTGATCACGTCATATATGTTTTGCTCCGTGGGATAGGCTGTCATAGGAGCAGCGGCAAAACAGGGCTTCAAAATGAAGGTGTTCATATGGCTAAAAGAACGCCCCGCGTGCGGGTTACTAGAAAGGTGCGGTGCGTTATTAGACATGAATGCGGGCGTCCCTTTATGCGCGCGGTGTCCTTTGATACTCAGGGGATTCCTTCGGTTTAGAACAATAGATTTTGACCAGGGTGGTGTTCATAAACATTATCACAAGCTGATGGAGTGTTATAAACAATAATCTCAATTCTTTCAGATACACCCTTATGATCTGCAAATCTAGACTGAAATCTTCAGGAAGTTTGCCCAATGTAGCTACAATTTCATGTAGCATACAAATATTTATAAACCAAACCAGAGTGCAGAAACATAGGTATGTTTTCCTTAAAACGAAAAGATTGTTCTAACCGTCGATCAGGTACAAAAACATGCCTTAATTCTATTTGTGGTAAACGCTTAAACAAAGACCTAAGTCTATTTTTAGTAACTTTAGACGCAATCCTTAAAAAAGGCAGTGATAAAACTACAACTTTTTTTAAACACATACACGGGTTTCTTTTTTGATAAAAACTTTCTCAAAAAATACTTTAATACATCTGTCAATAAAACTTATAGGATAACCGTTTTTGAGAAAAGCGTTTTTGAGCTGAGTTATTTCCAAATGTAGCAGACGGTAAGAACTGCAAATAGAATATGCATGATATAACATTGTGTTAATAAGGTTCATTAAATAATATTTTGGTAAAAGCTGGGAAAATTCATATAAAGACCAGTGGCTGTTTGTTTTTGAAACACAGAAGTGGCAAAACGGTTTTCTTCACGGGTAATTTTAATATTTAAAAAGGAAAAAGAAGAATTGGTCTCTATTTTGTGATGGGCCTTATTAACACAATGTTATATCTCGCATATTCTATTTGCAGTTCTTACCGTCTGCTACATTTGGAAATAACTCAGCTCAAATACACTTTTCTCAAAAACAGTTATCCTATAAGTTTTATTGACAGATATATTAAAGTATTTTTGACAAAGTTTTTATCAAACAAGAAATCCGTGTATGTGTTTCGAAAAAAGCTGTAGTTTTATCACTGCCTTTTTTAGGGGTTGCGTCTAGAAGTTACTAAAAATAGGCTCCAGTTTTTGTGGAGCATTTACCACAAATAGATTTAAGGCTTGTTTTTGTACCTGGTCGACGGTTAGAACAGTCGTTTCGTTTTAAGGATAACATTCCTATGTTTCTGCAGTCTGGATTGGTTTATAAATATTTGTGTGCTACATGCAATTGTAGCAACATCGGGCAAACGTCCCGAACATTTCAGTCATTTTAGATTTGCAGATCATAAGGATGTATCTGAAAGAACTGAGTCTTGTTCATAACACGCGATCAGCTGTTTATAAACACAGATTACAGTGCGATGTGCCTATCCAACATAAAGATTTTTCTGTTCTGGCTAAATCCACTTTTTATTAGGGAATTATTAATAAAAGAGGCATCATTAATTCACCGTTTTCACCCAATGTTAAATGCGCAGGTTCAGTCCGAAAATTTATTTTTATTTTAATGCGCGCTTTTTTATGTATTTTCTTCCTTTTTTGTTCTTGTTTTAAAAGTATATTTTTTGGGGTTTTTAACATTTTTTGCCAAAAGTTTTAGGGTCTATAGGGTAGTGCATTTAATTTCGGCACTTTTCCCAATTGGGCATTTTTGATTTTGGACTATATTTTTGGTAATCCTGGACGGAATACGACGTTTGATAGCTCAAATGAGAGCTAATTATATGTAGATGACTGTCGTGAGCTTTTTATTTGTTATGTTATGATATTTTCATGTGAAATTATGTGATTTATAAAAAATAAATTTGTTACTCGTTTTTAGAACATGGGCATTTCATGATTACGCAATAAATTGGTTTAAAAATTAAACTGTCCTGGTAAAATTTAGTCTATTTTTCGAATTTTTAATCCCCGTGGTTCTACGTTGCGTCTGTGGTGAGCAATTGTTATAAAATAAAATAGTGTAATTTCGGGACTCATATGCTGTAGGTAAAAACGGATTGAATTAAGTGGTCGGATGTTAAATTGTATTTGTAAATAGTTAAAAGACAACGTTGAAATGTGTAAGGGTCATAGCACTGCACTTAAACTCGATTAAGAGGGTCCTTTTAAAAAGTGCCGAAATTAAATGCACTTTTTTCCCAAATTTTGCTCATTTTGATACCATTTGGCATTTTAGCTGTAACTTTTTGCCAGTTACACGTTGAACAACAAGTAGAAGCTTAAATTAAAGAAAACTGTCTGGAGATAATGATAGGTTTTTAAATTTTTGAAAATGATGATTTTTTCACTGAGAAACAATCGTTTGTAAAGTGCCGAAATTAAATGCACATATTTAATTTCGGCAATTTTCCATTTTTTTAAAAACTGATTTAATTAAGTAAAAAAAGTACTTTCGTACAGTGAAACTTTTGTGACGCAACACAGTATTGTGAAAGCTTCAAAATGAGCTATCAAACATAAAAATCGGGCCATACAGTAAAAAGTTACATCGGAAAAACAAAAAAGTGCCGAAATTAAATGCACTACCCTATTAACTTTTAAACCGGGTTTGTCATAACGTTCCGTTTATTACATTTTGTTTACCAAAATTTTATAAAAGTTTATTTTTATACACTTTTTAAACAAAATCCTATTTTTAATTAAAATGTCAAATTTTATATATTTTTTAAAAATCAAATTCTTTTTAAATTATTTGTTCGTTCGTGCATTTTTCTTTTTTGTTCCATATTAAATAAATAACTCATAAACTAAAATTCATTTATCTTCATATGTTTTAGTGTTTTCGTGTTTTAATAGTATATTGTATTTTAACTTAATTCTTATATATACATAAGTTTAATTATTCTTGTCTTAAATGGTATTTCTATATTTTAGACCAATGATTGATGATGGTAATATGTTTTACCGAAAGATTTCAAAATGATAAAAGTTTTAGCGTATATTTTTATATTTTTGCAATTTGTACACGGTTTCCAAAAAACAAAAGTTTACACTAAGTTATTTAAAACGATAAAAATAGTCTAAAAAATGCAGGTAAAGTAATTTAAAATGTATTTCAAGCTTAAATAAGCTTAAAATCGCTTATTCAATAGGCGTAGCTCCGGAGTTTCCTCTTCTTTAAATGGCTTAAGCTTCGAAGCATTATATTAAAGGGTAGGAACATAACTAGTTTTAACTCTTTCGTATATTATAATAAACAACTTGTGTTTTTGACGTCAATACAGTTTGTACCTAAATTTTTTTCAGGCAAAAATTTGAGCTCTCTGTGTATTCAAAAGTTTGCTTATGTCAGTTTTGAGAAACAAAATTTGGTTCGTTTAAAAAGGGTCTTGCATTCTCTTTCGATTGGGTTTTTCACCAATGAAATAAATGTTGCAGACAATGGATATAAATACAAAAGTAAAACTAGACGTTTCATCTGCGTCAGATTTTTTGTATGCAGAATAAAGGCCCACTGATTGTTTAAAATTTCACACAAGTTATATTGATTTAGGCATCATTAATTATACAAGAAATAAAGAAGATGAAACTGGAAAATAAACCTGAAAAATTTTAAATAGTATAAATTGTTGCAGCTGAAGATAAGTGTGGAAATTTTATAAAAGGATAAGCATTGTAAATGTGTTTTTTAAAAATATATTATAAAAGGGTAAACATTGTAAACCTGTTTTTAAAAAGATAAACTTTGAATATTTTTAAGTAGAAAGTTATAATGGGGACATGAGCGAACGAACTAAAATTGTGCGGTTATCACATGTTTCTTTAACAAATTAGAACGCAGAATTTTTTTAATTACCGCCTTTCAAAAAATATACAAAAATTAATCAATTTTAGCCCTATAAAGTTTCCATTTTTGTTCCATATTATAGTAATTTGATCAATAATTTTTAAAATAAGGTGTTTGATCTTTACAATTAAACGGTTTATGTTGAAAATTTTTAAACTATTTGATTGCTAAATATTTGATACAATACTTCAAATCATCGAGGTCAGTTGGGTTTGATTTGCCTATAGTCTCTTATATAGGCATAGAAGTAATTTTGTTATAGTCTTGATATTATTTTTTGCTTCTGTTTTATGTTTGATTATAAGAAAAGGAAAAATGAAAATCCTTTATTAAAATAAAAATTATAGAATAAACCAATTATCATGGTTTATAAAACACAACAATAACACTAAGAATTGATAGGCTTGGAATTTTTTCTACTCTGTTACAATGAATGTTTAAAATATGTTATAATTATACTACATAATATATTCCAACGAAAATAAACCATAAAAACCCAAATTAAAATTATGTATGTATTATAATTTTATTATGGTTATTATGTATATTATAATTACACAACAATTACATTATATATTTAAGATAATAATAAATAATATATAAATTCAAAGAAAAAATGAAAACCGCTGTTAGTACAGCTACGAGGAGGTCCATTTTTCACTAATTTTTTTTCAATGTTTCGTGTGAAATAATCTACAACGCCCGTCAGTCAAGAACTACTATAAACCTTGCATATATAAAAAGCAGGTTTGCCTTGCTTTTTTACGTACACAGTGATTTTTGCGCGTTTAAATAACTAAAATATAGAGTTTTTTTCATAAAAAATCAATATAAATAGTTTTGGGATGGTTTTAGGCCCTTTATTTATACTTTTGATGTTTTTTTGTTAAGAAAAAATGTAAAATTAAAAAAATCCTCGACGGGCGCTGGAAATAAGGACCACTCTATTTCATGGACAAGCCCCAGCGCCCGTCGAGAGAAATTAAATTTAAAAATTTCATATAAGATGACCTATTGAATATAAATAAAATAAAATAACATAAACTTATAAAAATAGTCACAAAGATTGATTCTAAGCATGAATTAGAGCTTTAGGACTTAAATCAATAAGAATTTACCAACGGGCGCCAGCTTAATGTGTAAAATTATTGTTTACATGGCGTTTATTTAATATTTGAAAATTGAAAAAATATTAAAAACTTTAATATCAAAAACCTTAGTCGCAAAAATGTTATATTAGGTAAATTTTTTCATTAATATTAGTTAGGAAACAAAAAATTTGGAAAGTTTAAATTATGTGCACAATGTATAATCTAGTTACTCGACGGGCGCTATCGACGGGCGCTGTCGACGGGCGCTAACATCACCGCGCCGCCTAGACAACACATTTTCACAAAAGAACTTTGGAAATTGAAAATTTTTTTGTCTCTGAATTGACTCGAACTAATTAATAAAAATAAGTAACCAATGTAAAGCGAGAATGTGATTTTTTTGGTAAGATTAACATAGAAATCTTAATACTGGACAACGTTGTGATGTGTTTTTGGTAAGATTAACATAGACATCTTAATACTGGTCAACGTTTTTTCACTAAAAAGGGAACGACCTTCCTCCCAAACCAAAAAAAAATAGGCTAAATGAGATATCATTGCAAAGCGTACAGGGGTCGCATTCTGAAGAAACCCTTTTATTTACCCCGATAAATCCATTTCAATGAAAATAAAAAAAATAAATATGTATTGTAAATAAATAAACCTGCCGCATATGGGAGAGAAAATAATTGCAATGATTTTTTTAAAATTTTTTTTCTCGAGCTGCAAAGCCACCTCGTGCAAAATAAAAAAATTAATCAATGCACTATTTTATTTTTTATTAAATTAATCCTACGGGAGAAAATATTTAACTACCTCTTGAGTTGGATAAATTCTTATTCTTAAAACAATAAAAAAAATTTAACCGACTTTTACCTAGGTAAAATTGATTTTTCACTCGCATCCTTAAGCACGTAAAAAAAAAGTTACCCCAGGGTAACTTTTAACCGCGCGTCAGAATGCGACCCCAGGTCCGGGAATGTCAGAAAGCTGTTAAAATTAAAAAAAATCCATGGACATACTTAGGTTGGACAACGCATTTGCACAAATACGGGAGCCCTATAGACTTTGGAAGTTAAAAATTTTTTTGTCGTTGAATTGGTTTAAACTTTAAAAACAAGAATATTATGTTTTTTTGGAAAGATAATCATAAACATATTTATACTGTACAACGCATTTTCACCAAAAGGGGGCATAGATCTTTCTCCCCAAGCCGCAGAATAAATTAGGTTAAATATGGTATCATTGCATTTCCTAAGCCTACGAAAAACCTAAAATTCAAGCTAAACTTTCTAATAGAGTCTATTTTTCAGCGCGCTAAAATACCCAAGCGCGAAACGACGCCGACATGCAAGCAAAAAAAATTTTAATTTAAATACACTACACAGTTCGGTTCGTCCAGGCTTACAGTAGACCTTGGCAAATCGTCATGTACAGTTTCAGTATTCTGGACGAAAACTATTATTAAATTTTTAAAGTTTAAACGGTGTCCGGATATTTCGTCTTCTACATTGCGTCTTTTAACATATCGTCTTCTACATTTTGTTTTTGGAAAACTCATTTTTTAAACCTCTCGTTTTCGGAAAAACTCGTCTTTTGGATGCGATTTTGTAAACTTATTTTAAAAATTGCGAGTTTAAACCCCAATGATAAAATTTTCTGTGGTTTTTGGGTTTTTCTTAGGCTTAGGAAAAAAATAGGTTTTTACTCTTCAATTCAAAAAGCATCATTAAATTACCATGATTACCATGATAAAGTTTTGCTTGATTTTTAGATTTTACTTAGGCTTAGGTTCTCAGTTTTTTGAATAAATTATTTAATAAAAATTTATCGTGATAAAAATTTTGCTTGATTATTGGCTTTTGCTTAGGCTTAGGTAAAAAAAGGTTTTTAATACATTATTTTAGTTAAAAAATAGAAGAAATTTTCTTTTAAAAAATGCGTTTACAAAATCGCATCCAAAAGACGAGTTTTCCGAAGACGAGATGTTTAAAAGACGAGTTTTTCGAAGACGAGATGTTTAAAAGACGAGTTTTTCGAAGACGAGATGTTGAAAGACGTATTGTAAAAGACGAAATTTCAGGGAACCGAAATTTCGTTCGACGAAATTTCAGGGAATTTAAAGTTTTTTTTTGGTTAATTGGTAGTTAAATTTCAACTCTGGATTTTTTAGACAATTTGAAGAATATTGTAAAAAGTGTCAAATTTTGATTTTGAGTGTTGAGTTTTATTAAGTTAACTCTAAGCAACTTCAGCACTAAACCACAAATTTCATCAACTAAAACAAAAAATCTTGCTCTGGGATTATATAATAGCAAAAGTCAAAATTTAAGTGTTAAATTTATTATTATGATAGTAGCCTAATATAATTTTAACAATAAAAAATGCAGTTATTATTTGGTCGACTTTAACATTAGCGCTATATTCAAATAGTCATAACTCTTTAAATAATCACTTAATTTTTAAGGTTCAAGTATCATTTTATTCGCAATATTCTTTAAAAAACAATAATATCAAAATAATTTTTGATGAACTATTGTGTAAATTATTAGAGAGTTTTAACTTATTAATCAAATAAAAAATCTCGGAATAGTTAAAACTAAATACAGCATTAAATATTACAGTTTTTGACGAGTTCAATGATAGTTTACTTTTTACAATTGCTTTATAGGTTCGTGAGTTATGGCTAGTTTTACAAGCAAAACATTAATTACAAACTTGTTTTGCAGTATTTGTTTTAAATTTATTTAAAGAATTTTTTTTTTAAATTCCCTTTTTTTAATTCTTTTTTTAATTTTGCATTGACAAAACATTTCGGGTTATTTTGGGAGCTTTAAATAAAGAATGTAATGCCAGGAAATGTTATAATCAACTATAGGCAAATAAAATCTAGCTGACCAGTATTGAATTGACCAGCTGATTGCAGTATTGAATCGACCATTTAACAACAAAACAATTCAAATTTTTTTTACTCAAGCGGTTTAATAATAAAGATCAAAACCTGTTGTTTAATATTTTTTATCAAATTACTTAATTTGAATCCCAAATGCAAAATTTTTAAGGGCTTAAGTTGGTTAATTTTTTGTATATTTTGTGAAAAGGTGAAAGTAAAAAAATTCTGCGTTCTTATTTGTGTTGTTTTTTTAAACGTTATTACTGTACAATTTTAATTGGTCTGCTTCATATCTGCTTTCTAATTTTCAGTGTCAGTCATATATTATTTAACCGTAAAACTTTTGTGGCTTTAATTTTCATGACTTAAGTCTGCACAATATTAATTCTGACACGGGCGAGAAAAATTTTTGCATTAAAGATGAATTCTATCAGGGTGAAAATAACTAGGTGGTAAAGTAACCACTCGTTTTTCGAGAAAATATCACGTGGAAAGAAACACTTGACGCAACTTAATAATAATTGGTTACATCATCTCTTAAAACTTTTTTTATTATTTTTATTCTCGCGCGTTTATTCTTTGTTTCTTCCTGACGGCGAGCGGTTACGCCTTAATTTCAGCCAGAAGGATTTTAACTTTAATTTATTTCTAAAGTTTTGTGTATAAAACTTAAAAATTAATTTTTGGTTTAATACAGTTGTTTTCTCAGTATTATTTTCGAACTAAAAAGAAACTCATATTTTACAGTCAAAAGAAATAAACAAAATGTTTCGAAAAAACAACAAAGAGTGCTATATTCGAAAAATCACCCATCATTTTTTTGAATTCATTGGGAAAATCTGTTACATTTTTTAAATTAATAAAATTTAAAACATAAAGGATTTTAACAACCTGCGCTTTTTTTACAAAATAGTGCTAAAATTCAATTGTTTTGTATGACTAACCACAAACCACAAATTCGTGTCAAAATTAATTTATTTATACCATACTTGTGCGTTAAACTTATTTTAAAATTGTTTTCATAACAAACTTTAACAAACCATAATTTTTACTATTCTCACATTGAAGTCCTTTGGATTTTTTATAAAAAAAAATTCAAAAAATTTAACACAATCCTGCAGTGTGTTAAACTTCTTTTTTGTTTTTCACAAAAAAAAAATAACATAATGTAAAAATCACTGGTAATATTACGCATTTTGAAATAATCATTGAACCTCAATAATTTTTTATAAAATTTCTTCATTGTATTTTTTAATATTATTCTTGAATTTCAAATTTTTGTATTTTACGTTGGAAAATAGATATTGACACTTTGTTTAAATAAAAATTTCATTTTTGTGATTTGTGTAATATTTTATTGATTGACTTTACATTTGAAACTATTTATTTTGTTATATTTTTATAAAAATCACGAACAAAACCAAAAAAAGTTCAAGAATCGCCAAAACTACGAATCACACAAAAAACAAAACAATATCCAAGATTCTACCACTCGATATGAAGAAAGCTAAAACTTAAAAGATGTCTGAAAAACAATATCAAATTTTATTAAAACACAACAATACAGCAAAATTACCTAAAATTTATAGTTAAAAATAAATACACAAAATTTATGGAACAAAATATAATATCCGTAAAACATAATAATATATAAAAACAATATATACATAGTATACCAAAAATCTACTTAAATCACAACTGATAAGTTTAAAAAAATATAACTTATGTTTATCACCGCAGGGTTATTAAAATAAATAATACTGTTACAAGGAAAGCTACTACTTAACACAACGAGAAAGTCTAAAAATATAACTATGTTTATCACCGCAGGGTTATTAAAATAAATAATACTGTTACAAGGAAAGCTACTTAAATCACAACTGATAATTTTAGTAAAAAATTTAATATTAATTTTAATCACATGGTCATTAAAATAAACGTAAAACCTGTAATTACGTGCAAAAATGAGCAATTTTATGTTTAAAAAGAACGAAAAACATAAGGTTTTTTGGATAGTCCTCAATTTATTATTCTCATTATTATAAATGAGAATAATAAATTAAGGATTCTCACCGCATGGTAATAATGTACATCTGCACAAAACAAAACGGTATGTTTGTAATTATTAATACCTATATCATGATATTAAAAATACTGTGATGAATTAATATTCGACACAAACCTGGAACTAGGTTTTGTGCGCGATGTGGAAAGGAAAGTGTTTTGTTTGGGCAAGGTTTAATCCGGAACCGAGCCTTTTTAGTCTATGTACTGTTTGTGCGAACAACCTAAGTTCGCTTAGGTTTTGGTTCAAGGGCTCCTCTTCAAGGCTGGCCCTATCCCTGCTGTGTTTATCCAAGTCCGTTGAGAAGCAACTGTTTATTAAGTGGACCAAGTCCAAAACTGACCAGCGTGAGCTAAAGCTGTCTATTTATACCCAAGAATTTTGTAATTTATTTAGAATTTATTTTATAAATTTTAAACGACTAAAAGTTTACTGTTTTTATTTTGACCGCTCGCGCTCAGACGCTCATAACGTCACATTACAGCAGTACCAGACAACACCAAAAACTGTGTTATGTCAATTCACTCTGAATCCCCAGGATCTTATGAAAGTAGGCCCCAGGAGGAGGGGAAGGGCGGCCGCCTCCTCTTCCCCCCTTGAAATGGTGGGACGGGGAAAAATAAAGAGTGTTAAAATGGAGGACGGGCTGCGCCCGTGGACAGCCCCCCTCCTGCTTCTTCTTCTCAAAATTTATTCATAATAATTCAAAATTCATAAATTCATTTAATCCATTGATTTCAAAATTCATAAATGTTGAGAAGTTTCCCAACTAAATTTTAAAACAATACGTTTGCTTTATATAACAAAATTAAGAAAATGAATTTATAAGTTTCATCAATTCTTATTTAATTTAATCAATTGATTTGAAATTTAGAAATTAATTAATTGCCGTTTCGCTCTATCATTTAGGATTCAAAGTTTTTTTATGTGTAAAATTAACTTCTGTAAAATACACTATGAACAGTCAGTTTTTAACTATAATTAGTCTGAAAAAAATTGTGCGGTGCGTTTGGCTGTTTAAAATTTTAGAATTTATAATAAATTTAAATATATTATATAAATTTTAGCAGATTACTATGGGCATCCAAACTTCAATACTTTTACAAAGAATATGAAGCACATAAAACTACACCTTGTCCAGGGCTTGCTTGTAAATTTCGAGTTAACAAAGCAGATTATTTTTTCGCTTTTAAACATTAATTTAATAATTTTAGAATTTACTAAATTTGTTTTCGTAAATTTAAGAGAATTTATTAAAATAGCTAACGTAAAACTATTTAAAAAGTTAATGAAACTTGTTAAAATTGCCACATTTGACAAATGTATAAATATGAAGTTAAAATTTTTAAATACAAATAAATAATGATTCCTATAATCTTAAAAATTGCAAATAAGAATTTACAACTCTTATATCATGGAATCTTTTCTATTGTTTTAAAATTTGTAACTTGAAAAATAACCAAGATTTTTAAAATCAAGTTTCAAAACTTTAAAATTTATCAAGCCATTTCATTTTGAAATCCATATTTCAAACACTAATTAATATAACTAAAACTTCGAAATTCATAAAATCAATAATTACCGCCGTTTTTGATTTGCGTTTGAGATTCGTGATTTTATGGACGTGTTAATTTAGATTCTATAAAATGATAAATGAATGCTAAATAAAGTATAATACGAGTCTTTAAAATGTTTGTTGTGTATTTCGCGTGTTGAATTCACGATTACAGCATATAAACAATACAGTACAAACAATAATATTTAAAAAAAGCTTTAAGTAAAAAGCGGAACAAAAAACCTACATAGATGTAGGGTAATGCATTTAATTTCGGCACTTTTCCAAATTGGGCATTTTTGATTTTGGCCTATATCTTTGGTAATCGACAGAATACGACGTTTGATAGCTCAAAGGAGAGCTAATTATATGTAGATGACTGTCGTGAGCTTTTGATTTGTTATGTTATGATATTTTCATGTGAAATTGTGTGATTTACAAAAAATAAAATTGTTACTCGTTATTAGAACATGGGCATTTCATAATTACGCAATAAATTAGTTTAAAAATTAAACTGTCCTGTTACAATTTAGTCTATTTTCCGAATTTTTAGTCCCCGTGGTCTCGTGCGCTGGGAAGCAATCGTATAAATAAAGAGGATTTCGGCACATATGCGAGGAAAACGGGGAAAAGGGCGGGGAAAATGAGGAAATAGAAAGACAACGAAAGCGTGGGGCATAGCACGCCAACCGAAGGGGGCCAAAAGGCCAAACGACTTCCACCCAGCGCACGCGTCACCAATAAAAAACAGCCAAAGCCCCCCCACAAAAAAAACAAAAAAAAAAAAAAAAAAAAACACACAACCAACAACAAGTAAAAGCTTAAATTAAAGAAAACTGTCTGGAGATAATGAGAGGCTTTTATATGTTTAAAAATGATGATTTTTTGACTGAGAAACAATCGATTGTTAGTAAAGTGCCGAAATTAAATGCAAACATTTAATTTCGGCAATTTTCCATTTTTTTAAAAACTGATTTAATTAATTAAAAAAAAAACAACTTTCGTACAATGAAACTTTTATGACGCAACGCAGTATCGTAAAAGCTTTAAAATGAGCATGAAAATGAAAATCGTCAAAATGAAAACATGAAAATTGGGCCATACAGTGAAAAGTTACATTGAAAAAACAAAAAAGTGCCGAAATTAAATGCACTACACTATATTTAAACTTACATACATACATACATATATTACATATTACATAAACATATACATATTGCGTATACACATAAATATATATATTTGAACTCTGTGAATTAAAAAAAAAACAGAAATAATGAATAAATATTAAATTAACAGAAATAATGAATAAATATTAGATTTTTGCATTCCCAACTTTTTAAGATTTAATGTTTTTAGTTTGATTCAAATTTTTTATTTTTTTCCTCAGAAATTATAAATTTTGAAAGTTTGAAGTTTTTAAATTCCTGACTTAATTTAAGAAACAATTAATTTTGGAAAGTAACTAAAAAGAACTAAGTAAGAAAAATAAATATTCACTTGATTTTGAGTACCCAAACGAAATCTTTAATTGTTGGGTTTTAAATTAGTTCACATTTTCAGTCTCCTACACTTTTTTGGGTAACGGGACTTTAGAGCCTGAGCGAGGGACTTTAGAGCCGGGGGTCTTTAGAGCTGCAGTGTGGGACTTTAGAGCCGTATTGGAGGGACTTTGGAGCCGTAACGTAAGTTTTGTGTTCAGAAAATTCATAAAAAATTAAGGGACTTTAGAGGCGAACTTTTAAACCTGGCTCGAGAAGCTAACTTTACTCACCTCTCAGGTTTTGCTGTTTTAAGGCTTAGGTTTGGGTGTCGCTTAGGTTTAGGCTTTTGCTTAGGCTCAGTCTTTTGCTTAGGCTTAGTTTCAGGCTTAGGTTTTGCTTAGGTTTAGGTTTCGCTTAGGCTTTGGGTTTGGTTTTGCTTAGGCTTAGACTTAGAAAAAATCTTTCTAAAGCTCTTTCTAAGCTAAAAATCTTTCTAGGGTTTGTCCACTAGACGCCCCGCCCACTTACTTTGGCGACAAAAAATGTCTGGAAGCCAGACAACTCGACGGCGCCACCATTCTCCCGCCAAATCCTTATTCTTGACATCTTCTGTTTATACAATAGAAAACCCCTATTATATTTATCCCGCATAATGATTACCGCATTGCATAATTAGCTCCATTTGTTATGTAAATGTTTTAATATTACTTGTATATTGTTTTACTATTGTTTGCAAACGCATTTTTCATTTCGGCTCTAAAGTCCCTGCTGCGGCTCTAAAGTCACCAGGTCCGGCTCTTAAAGGTCTATTCATACTTATGACAAAACGTCCTTTGGACAAAGTCCAAAGGACAAACCAAAACGTCCTTTGGACAAGCCAAAACGTCCTTTGGACTTTGTCTTTTGGACGAAGTATGAACGCTACTCAGAATTTGTCCTTTGGACTTTGTCCAAAGGACAAAATCCAAAGGGAAAAGTCCAAAGGACAAGAAGTATGAATACGTTGTCCTTTGGACTTTTCCCTTTGGACTTTGTCCTTTGGACAAAGTCCTTTGGACTTTTCCCTTTGAACTTTGTCCTTTGGACAAAGTCCAAAGGACTTTTGTCCTTTGGACTTTGTCCAAAGGACGTTTTGTCATAAGTATGAATAGACCTTAAGTCCCGGCTCTAAAGTCCCTCGGCTCTAAAGTCCCCAAACCCTTTTTTCTTAATTGCTGTCAGCACATTTACATAAATCAACAGCAATTGTAAATGTTTTCCATATATTTTTCTTAAGCCTAATCAAAACCTAAAATTTTAGTTAAACTTTATTTTAATTTATTTTTAATTTGTGTGTTATACATTAATTAGTAGAACGTTATTTATGAATTTAAGGATCTTTAGACCTCATGGATTTTTTGATCAGGGGATATAATGACCCGCTTTCGCTTTCAATTTTCGTGCAATTTTCGAAGCTAAAAGTTTTTAAAACCACCAGACCAAAGAAAGCAACCCAAAGCGTCGACAACATAACACTGGGCTGTTTTCTCCATATTAAAACCCTTTAAAAAGATCTTTTTAAAGATCTCCTTGGTTCTGTTCTATTCTGGGAAACGCCCTTTTCGTTCTGTTCTGTTCTGGTTCTGGTTCTGGGAAACGCCCTACACCTTTTATGGGAATTTTGCACGTCACCCGGAAAGAAGCTAACAGGAATTTACTCGGCAGCTAACTCTGCAGCGGAGTTTACGCCTACGACGCCTTCCTAAGCCTAAGCAAAGCCCAAAAACAACCTAAACTTTCTTCGCGCAGCTATTTGTTAAAGTTTAGGTTGTTTTTTAGGCTTTGCTTAGGCTTAGGAACGCACAACCTTAAGCTTAAAAAAGGGTCTGTGAAACGGAGTGGTGGTGGAGCGGAGTTAGCTGCGGAGTAAATTCCTGTTAGCCCGGAAAGAGGTAACAGGACTTTAGAGAGAGCCGGAGCGAGGGGACTTTAGAGCCGAGGGTCTTTAGAGCTGCAGTATGGGACTTTAGAGCCGTTTTGGAGGGACTTTGGAGCCGTAACGTAAGTTTTGTGTTCAGAAAATTCATAAAAAATTAAGGGACTTTAGAGCCGAGCTCTTAAACCTGGCTCGACAGGCTAACTTTATTCACCTCTTAGGTTTTGCTGTTTAGGCTTTGGTTTAGGTGTCGCTTAGGTTTAGGCTTTTGCTTAGGCTCAGTCTTTTGCTTAGGCTTAGGTTCACGCTTAGGTTTTGCTTAGGCTTAGGCTTAGGTTTTGCTTAGGCTTAGACTTAGAAAAATCTTTCTAAAGCTCTTTCTAAGCTAAAAATCTTTCTAAGGTTTGTCCACTAGACGCCCCGCCCACTCACTTTGGCGACAAAAAATGTCTGGAAGCCAGACTACCAGACGGCGCCACCATTCTCCCGCCAAATCCTTATTCTTGTCATCTTCTGTGCATACAATAGAAAACCGGAAGCATATTAATCCCGCATAATGATTACCGCATTGCATAAGTAGCTCCATTTGTTATGTAAATGTTTTAATATTACCAAAAATATATAATACTATATAATATATTAAGGAAAAATATGACACTCAGTCTCAGAAGCGAAACTATTTGGTGCCATTTTTTGAGCACTGCCATTAAGTTTTGTGCGCATAAAATGGCAAAACAACTGTTCTTATTGAGGCATGTGTCGTGTAAATGGGCACTGCTGAAAATGTAGCAGTGTTCTTGCGCATATCCTAGCATGCTAACTCGAACGCACTGCATTTTGAAGTACACTGCACTTTATTGGCAATCTTGTGCGCATATATGCGCATATACTGCACATAAAATAGCACAACCGCGGGAAACAAAAAATAAACCGACTAAAAAACCACTATTTAGTTTGCACACTATACACAAAATAAAATCTTTTAGTATAGACATACAAAAATAAAATCCAATGCAATACATAAATAGATCTTTTTGTGTATTGCATTGGATTTTATTTTTGTATGTCTATACTAAAAGTTTGTATTTTGTGTACAGTGTGCAAACTAAGTAGTGGTTTTTTAGTCGGTTTATTTTTTTTGTTTCCCGCGGTTGTGCTATTTTATGTGCAGTATATGCGCATATATGCGCACAAGATTGCCAAAAAAGTGCAGTGTACTTCAAAATGCAGTGCGTTCGAGTTAACATGCTAGGATATGCGCAAAAAACGTATATAAAGTTAGCGCACGAAATTCGTGCGCGCACGAATTTCCGCGCACGAATTTTGAGCCTGTATATTTTCAGTCGCGCGCACGAAAAAAACGATTTTTGCGCCTATCGCACATTAAGCACAGTACCTGTATAAAGTTACACACGAAATTCGTGAGCGCACGAATTTCCGCGCAAGAATTTTAGTTATTGTTATTGGTATATAAATAATTGATCGATTTTTTGGAAA
The DNA here is from genome assembly GCA_030248175.1 of Microlaimidae sp. YZB2_3. NCBI lineage: Eukaryota > Metazoa > Nematoda > Chromadorea > Desmodorida > Microlaimidae > Microlaimidae sp. YZB2_3. Next base: position 19,725 of record JASAMX010028750.1, read on the forward strand.
AAATATTATAAAACATTACGCTACGATAATTAAATAGTATATTTTTGTTTTTTTATTATGAAAACATTTACTTTTTTACACATTAAAAAGCTCAGCAATCCAATGAATTACAGAAAACAAAATTTGATTTTATTTTGCAAACTAATAAAAAAGAAAATCTACTTACAAAATACTTTGTGATTAATAAATTGATAAATTTAGTTAAAAACACTGTCCTTATTGAAAATTTGTTGTTTTTTTATAAATAATAAATATTCTTATTGAATGTTTGAGAAATATTTTAGAAACTTTAATGTTTGAGAAAAAATTGTTTATAAACCCTGGAGAATACAACGTATGTATATTGTTTTTTGTAGTAATAATCAAATAAATAATTTAAAAAAAACACAAAAAAATCAATCGTAAATAAGTGCATTTTAAAGTTAGCGCACGGAATTCGTGCGCGCACGAATTTCCGCGCACGAATTTTAGTTATTGTTATTGGTATATAAATAATTGATCGATTGAAAGTATTATTTATCCGAAGTCACAGATACAAAATTTAGTGAGATGCTCTAAATCCGAGTCCAAAAAACCGCACCGGTCCCAAGGTTTTATGAACAGTGTTTTTAAATCGTTTGATTTGGAATCCTATGTTAAAATAGCAAACGCATTATTATTTTGTTACTTTACATTTATAAATAATAGAAGAAACAATATGATTTGAATTTGGAATTTTTCTCGTTTTTGAGAAATTTATATTAAATTCGAAAATAAGTTGCAATTTCAATTCTATAAATTTTGTATGACTCAAACCATCTTTATGTTGGATGCGTTTAATAATTAAATAAAAAAATTTCATAGTTGTTATGAAATTAAAAACTTCATGAAATATTAAATCAGTTAATTTTAAAAACGGTACCAGTATCCTTTTATTATAACTGTATGTGGATAATTATACCAAAACCATATAACAAAAATTAAAAAATGTGATTATGTATAGGCATGCCCCATTTATTGGGGGCACTAAATATGTATAAGAAATTTCACATTTCTTTTTTTTATGTTATATATTGTTTAACAATTTTGCGACTAATTTTGAGTGCCCTGAAACAATTTTTTTTTCATTTGCCAGCAAAACACAGAATTTTTTTGCTAAATTTTCATATAAATAAAAAAGATAAAAATGTTTTTAAGTGTAATAAATGTATTAATATATTTCGAGAAATTTACACACAAATTTGTATTTACGTTACGAGGCCTTTAGAGCAGGAAAGTAGGGAACTCCGTAAGTAGAGAAAATGGAGCCTTTGGAAATTTTTGGCAACTTGGAGTCGCTAACAATGAGAACTTGAAACCTTTAAGAAAAAAATTGGTTTAAGCTTCGCTTAAGCTTAGGTATAGGTTTTAGCGATTTTTACTTTCGGCTCCATGATCCTAACTACAGCTCCAAGTTCCTGATGGTGGCGAGTAAAAAAGAAAAAATTAAATTAAAAAAACAAGCCAAACCGTTGTTTTTTTTAATTAATGACAAACCGATGTATATTTTTCTTGCTTGTAACTGTATGTTTTGAAATGTTTTATTAATATTTTTATGTACAGTTGAAAAAATATTTCTGCTTTAAATTAAATAAAAGGGTTATTTCAGTTCCGACTCCCGAGGTTATTCATTTTCCGGCTGAAAATGTAGTTGTTTTCCTAATATACAAAAAAATATAACCTTTAAAAATTTACTCTGTTTTTATCGGTTCTCTTTTTTATTTTTCAAAAAATAATATTTTTTGCATTTATAACAATAAATCCATACAAGGAAGTGGTGGTGTTCATGTTAAAAATAACGTTCTTTTGTGTTTTGTTTCAAGAATCAAAAAGTAAAAAAAGTGCTAATTATACTTATACCTTTAATGGTTTAACATTATTTTGCTTCGGATATTGGACCAAGCCTGACCCCCTCTAGGTTTCAAAAATTCCACTACGGGTCCACTCCCCCCTAGAAATCCAGGGGGTCCGACCCTCCCCAAGACCCTTCTTCTAGAATATAAAATGTCATTTACCATGGGTAAAGACTGCCGTAGCTTCTGTGACCCTGTTTATCTATGATTACATATCACCTAGGTACGACTTAGGTGATACGTGGAGTTTATCACGGTGAACTTTACACATCGCAATAATTAGACTAAAATACCACAATCGTGAAACGAAGGTTTAGCCGCGGTGGTACGAAGGTTTCACCGTCATAACCAAAGAAAATATCATTACGAGAATGGATTAAACTGAATCAGGTTAAACAGGTTCTAGAAGTTTAATAAGAATATTTAAAAAATCAAAATCGAATTATCAAAATCTAAAAGGTGAAATATTATTCCTGAAAACAATAAACCCCTATAAGTTTCAATCATAGTTTATGCCTATTTTTTGGAAAAGTGGTTTCGTTCCACCTCATAAAAAGTTGCACACAAATAATTTAATTAATATTTTTTCCATGATTGACATTTCAAATGCACTTATTTACGATTGATTTTTTTGTGTTTTTTTGGAATTATTTATTTGATTATTAATACAAAAACAATATACATACGTTGTATTCTCCAGGGTTTATAAACAATTTTTTCTCAAACATTAAAGTTTTTCAAATATTTCTCAAACATTCAATAAGAATATTTATTATTTATAAAAAAACAACAAGTTTTCAATAAGGACACTGTTTTTAACTAAATTTATCCATATGATAACAAAGTATTTTGTAAAACGAAGTAGATTTTCTTTTTTATTAGTTTGCAAAATAAAATCAAATTTTGTTTTCGATAGTTTATTGGATTGCTGAGCTTTTTAATGTGTAAAAAAGTAAATGTTTTTATAATTAAAAGCAAAAATAAACTATTTAATTCAGAGTAATGTTTTATAATATTTTTTTCAAAAAATCCATCAATTATTTATTTACCAATAACAATAACTAAAATTCGTGCACGGAAATTTGTGCGCGCATGAATTTCGTGCGCTAACTTTAAAATGCACTTACTTTCGATTGATTTTTTTTGTGTTTTTTGAATTATTTATTTGATTATTACTACAAAAAACAATATACATACGTTGTATTTTCCAGGGTTTATAAACAATTTTTTTCTCAAACATTAAAGTTTCTTAAATATTTCTCAAACATTCAATAAGAATATTTATTATTTATAAAAAAAAAACAACAAATTTTCAATAAGGATAGTGTTTTTAACTAAATTTATCCATATGATAACAAAGTATTTTGTAAAACGAAATAGATTTTCTTTTTTATTAGTTTGCAAAATAAAATCAAATTTTGTTTTCTATAATTCATTGGATTTTTAATGGAGCTTTTTAATGTGTAAAAAAGTAAATGTTTTCATAATAAAAAACAAAAATAAACTATTTAATTATCCTAGAGTAATGTTTTATAATGTTTTTTTCAAAAAATCGATCAATTGTATATATACCAATAACAATAACTAATATTCTTGCGCGGAAATTCGTGCGCTAACTTTATATACGTACTGTGCTTAATGTGCAATAGGCGCAAAAATCGTTTTTTTCGTGCGCGCGACTGAAAATATACAGGCTCAAAATTCGTGCGCGGAAATTCGTGCGCGCACGAAATTCGTGCGCTAACTTTACATACGTCGCAAAAACACTGCTACATTTTTAGCAGTGCCCATTTACACGACACATGCCTCAATAAGAACAGTTGTTTTGCCATTTTATGCGTACAACACTTAATGGCAGTGCTCAAAAAATGGCACCAAATAGTTTCGCTTCTGAGACTGAGTGTCATATTTTTCCTTAATATATTATATATTTTTGATATTACTTGTATATTGTTTTACTATTGTTTGCAAACGCATTTTTCGTTTCGGCTCTAAAGTCCCTGCTGCGGCTCTAAAGTCCCCAGGTCCGGCTCTAAAGTCCCGGCTCTAAAGTCCCTCGGCTCTAAATTCCCCAAACCCAGAAGGTGAATAAAGTTAGCCTCTCGAGCCAGCCTCTCGAGCGCCTCTCGAGAATAATCCGGACCAGTGCAAAGAATGTTTTAACTTTGCATGACAAATCCGGACCGGGACAAAAAACCAAGGACTATTTAAATATTATGTAAACAATCAAAATTAAATCTGGAATATGGTAAATATAAATAAATCCGCATATAATCAAGTGTTGAATTTACAAAATTATAAAGTAAACCACTGTAATAAATTTTTTAAAGTACTTGTAAAATATTTTTCGCTTATGAGAATTTATATTAATCTTATACTAATCTGACTAAAGATAAATTCTATCAGGGTGAAAATAGATGAGTGGCAAAGTAATCACTCGTTCTTTGAGAAAATATCACGTGCAGAGAAACACATGACGCAACTAAATAATAATTGGTTATATAACCGCTGAAAACTTTTTTTTAAAATTTTTCTTGCTCGCGGGTTTATTGTTTATTTCTTCCTGGCGGCGAGCGGTTACGCCCTTATTTTCAGCCTGGAAAAGTTTAGCTATAGTTGAGAAATCTATTAAAATATTAAGTGGATCAACAAAATAGGATAAACTATAAAATATTTATCATGATACATTTACTAATCGCATTTTCTTAAAAATGCCAAAATTTAATTATTGTGAGCGTTTAAAAATCAAATTAAAAGTAATTATAAAAATATATATGATTCAAATGAAAAACGTCTTAGGTTTTATTTTAAAAATTAGACATGAACATGCATTTACCTCACATAATACTTTACTACTTACAAAACAAAAATATATTAATATTTTCTGATATTTATTTATACCCATATTCGAAATAAATATAATGTTCCGATAAATCTCTATTTATTGATTTTTATAAGGTCCATTCGATTCTAATTTAAGATTTTTCTTTTTGTGTAATTGGTGCAACAGACAAATACGGATGTGACTTGGCTAAGCAACGAATATTGTGATGTGAGCCGCCGTAGAAAGGTAAAATAGCGGTGCAAATATAAAATCGTTATTTTCATACAAAATTGATTTTGGTGTTTTGTAGCAATGTTTATATTTCAACCAGCGATCTTTCCAACAAATATCAATTTCTGGTGCTCTGGCAAAATAAAACAAAGAATAGCTCCAGTACTTATTTTTAAGTGAAGTAAAGCATTTTTACATTTCGTTTTATGAGCATTTTAAAACTTATTTTTTAGGTTTTTAACGTTTGTAGGTGATATAAATTGGCGGAGCTTGTAAAATAATGGTTAGATTAAGCAGCAGCTTTTAACCTTAATCGCCTTATTTTTTAGATAAAAAAACAGTGTCTTCCAAACACAGGTTTAAATTTCAAATGTAATAAAGAAAACACTGCTGGAATTTAACCAAAGGTGTCTGACCTACCCAAGCTTTGGGAAGGCGATATTTTGACCAGGGCAAAAGCCGAAATCTGTAATTGTAATCTTTATTTGTTTCGAGTTAATAGAGAGGGGGATCAGGGTTAGGACGTTGAAAAGGAAAAGAGTTACGCCAAAAATAGGCATCTTATAGGAGGTAGGGGAAGAGTCGTGAGGGTCACCTCTTATGAGAGAGAAAGGGCATAGAAAGAGTAGAATAGAAAGAGTATACCGCCAGACAACTATGGATTAAAAAAAAAATTTTTTTTTTTTTTTTTTTATCTCTATTTTTTTTTAAAAAAAATTTTTTTTTTATTTTTTTATTTTCTCTTTTTTTTTTTTTCAACTATTCTAAAAAAAAATTTTTTAGCATTTTTCTAATCTCTATTTTTTGTTTATAAAATTTTTTACCTTTTCTCTACTCTATCTTTTTCAAAATTATATGTTTTAATTATTACATAAATTTTATAATAATGGATTAAAATACAATCTCTATAATAACCTTTCCTTCTCTCTCATTACATCGTTATTCTAAATCTGCGTTTAATCTTTAGGATATGCTTGGATACCGTCAATTTGTGTTTGTATCAAAAAATCGCACTTCGTTTTTTAAAACGAAGTGTGGAATGATTTTTTTAAATTTTCTACAAATTAATGACACAATTGTCTACAACCGTTTATAAAAATCAATTTAAAGATCTCATCGGTTCTGTTCTGTTCTGGGAAACGCCCTTTCGTTCTGGGCTGTTTTCTCCATATTAAAACCCTTTAAAAGGATCTTTTTAAAGATCTCCTCGGTTCTGTTCTGTTCTGAGAAACGCCCTTTTCGTTTTGTTCTGGTTCTGGTTCTGGGAAACGCCCTACCCCCATAAAAGTAGTGTAAAATCCCCATGGCAAAATTCCCCATAACGTAGTGCGAATTCCCCATAACAATCAGAAATGCGTTTGCAAACTAAAATGTGTTAAAACAAGTAAATTTTAATTATAAAAGCATTAAAAATGTTTTAATTTTTTCCTAAGCCTAAGCAAAGCCCTAAAATCAAGATAAATTTTATCATGATAAAATTTTGTTGTATTTTCCAAATGTAAAAATTTAAAGGAAATATTGCAAACGCATTATATTTATGGAATTTTACACCAACTTATGGGGATTTTGTAACGTTTATGGGGATTTTTGCCTATGGAGAATTTGTCAATGGGGTTTTTATACGGACCCTCTTTCCGGTAGGTGAACAAAGGCAAACACTAAATTCCACCGACTCCGACTCTGCCTCAAATTTCTGCAAACTATATATTGATGTGCAGGTTAGCCAGAATCAACAAAAACTCGATCAAAATAAACGAATTTGAATGGTTTTTAAATCAAGTTAGCTTTTTTCTACATGTATTTATTTTAAATTAATAGTTTTTAACCGAATTACACTATAAAAACATTAAATTAAGCTTAAAAACCAGAAAATTAGTAAATTTAAAATAGAATAAAATTGATTATTCTCAAAAAGTGCTAAATTTCCTATTATAATTTTAATGCATGTTAGAAAATTTTGCAGAAAAAAATTTAAGACAAGGAATACTTAATTGTTCCTAAGCCTAAGCAAAATCTTAAAATCAAGATAAAAGTCTAAAAAAACTTGAAAGCTAATATAACGCCGAATAATTTACAGCTTAGAGAAAATATACATATTTATTTCGGAAGATATTATGCCAGAAATATTCTTTCCGGACACCAAAAGGTTTTAAAAAATATTGTTGGAAGGTTTTAAAAACTTTAACAACTCAAAATCTGACTAACTTCCATGATATATTGCACTAAAATGGCTAACAGGAGAAAACTCCGCTGCGGAGTTACCTGCGGAGTGAAAAACCCTTTTTTAAGCTTAAGGCTATGCATTCCTAAGCCTAAGCAAAGCCTTAAAAACAACCTAAACTTTAAGAAATAGCTGCGCGAAGAAAGTTTAGGTTGTTTTTAGGCTTTGTTTAGGCTTAGGAAGGCGTAAGCTTAAACTCCGCAGCTAACTCCGCAGCGCAGTTTTCTCCTGTTAGCCACTAAAATTGCGTAATTCAATCACAGTGAGAAAATTTGCATAATGTTAAAAACTACTGTTAAGTTACAGTAGATTTTGGACGGAGTCGGAGTCGGAGTCGGTGAAATTTAGTGTTTGTCTGAATAAAGGCAAAATGTAAATTCCACTGACACCGACACCGACACCGACCAAAATCTACCGTAATCTACCGTAATTTTTAGTATTATGCACATTTTATCCTAAGCCTAAGCCCAAGCCTAACCTGCACATCAATATATTATTTGCGTAAATTTGAGGCGGTGTCGGTGTCGGTGGAATTTACAGTTTGCCTGAATAAAGTTAGCCTCTCGAGACGGCTAACAGGAGAAAACTCCGCAGCTGACTCTGCAGCGGAGTTTAAGCCTACGCCTTCCTAAGCCTAAGAAAAGCCTAAACACAACCTAAACTTTCTTCGCGCAGCTATTTGTTAAAGTTTAGGTTGTTTTTAAGGCTTTGCTTAGGCTTAGGAACGCATAGCCTTAAGCTTAAAAAAGGTTATTTCACTCCAGGTAACTCCGCTGAGGAGTCAGCTGCGGAGTTTTCTCCTGTTAGCCCTCGAGCCAGCCTCTCGAGCGCCTCTCGAGAATAATCCGGACCAGTGAGAAAAATGTTTTAACTTTGCATGACAAATCCGGACCGGGACAAAAACCAAGGACTACTTAAATATTATGTAAACAATCAAAATTAAATCTGGGGCCTATTTCATAAAGATTTATGTAATTGTAAATTAATAAACGCATTTAATTTCTTCTTATTTTATTAACTAAAAGATACGTAAGTAATTGTGGAGTTTACGGAATTTACAGACATGTAATTTTTTAAAATTCTAAACGCAAATTTTTTAATATACTTTTTAATTAAAAATACAAAAGAAAAATATGCGTTTATTAATTTACAGCTGTAAATTAATTACAGGCAATTTTTATGAAATAGGCCCCTGGAATATGGTAAATTTAAATAAATCATAATAAATAATCGAGTGTTGTATATGCAAAATAATAAAGTAAACCACTGTATAAAATATTTTGAAGTGCTTGTAAAATATTTTTCGCTTATGAGAATTTATATTAATCTGACTAGTTGAGAAATCTTCTAAAATATTAAGTGGATCAAAAAAATAGGATAAGCAATAAAATATTTATCATGATACATTTACTAATCGCATTTTCTTAAAAATGCCAAAATTTAATTATTGTGAGCGTTTCAAAATTAAAAAAAGTTATTATAAAAATATAATATGATTCAAATGAAGAACGTCTTAGGTTTTAATTTAAAAATTAGACATTAAGATGCATTTACCTGACATATTACTTTAATACTTACAAAACAAAAATATATTAATATTTTCTGATATTTATTTATTCCCATATTCCAAGTAAATATAATATTCCGATAGATCTCTATTTATTGATTTTTATAAGGTCCATTCGGTTTTAATTTAAGATTTCTCTTTTTGTGTAATTGGTGCAACAGACAAATATTGGCTTGGCTAAGCAACGAATATTGTGATGTGAACCGCCGTAGAAAGGCAAAATAGCAGTGCAAATATAAAATCGTTATTTTCATACAAAATTGATTTTTTGTGTTTTGTAGCAATGTTTATATTTCAACCAGCGATCTTTCCAACAAATATCAATTTCTGGTGCTCTGGTAAAATAAAACAAAGAAAGCTCCAGTGCTTATTTTTAAGCGAAATAAAGCGTTTTCACATTTCGTTTTATGAGCATTTTAAAACTTATTTTTTGGTTTTTAAAGTTTATAGGTGATATAAATTGGCGGAGCTTGTAAAATAATGATTAAACTAAGCAGCAGCTTTTAACCTTAATCGCCTTATTTTTTTAGATAAGAAAACAGTGTCTTCCAAACAACCTCCAGGAAGTTGGCATGTTTTTCTGGCATGTTTTTGCAGGTTTTTGTATGTTTTTGCATGTTTTAGCAAAGTTATGTCAATTTAAAGATTTATACTTGAATTTAAGGCATAAAAACCTAAAATTTATAAAAAAACACAACTATTTTTACTTATTTATTCTTAAAACCATTTTCTTTTCAATTTAATTTGATTTTAATTATATTATTTTACCACATGTTTTTGCAGGTTTTTGCATGTTTTTGCATGTTTTTAAAGTTTACACGCTTATACTAAAATTTGTAAAAAAAACCAAATTCAACAACAAAAATATAAAAAATCTAACATTTTTAATTATAAATAATTTTATTTTAACGCAAGATTATTTTAAATTAGAATATTTTAAAGCAAGTTTTTGATTTTTTTAAGCATAAAATCCAGTCATGGACCACTATTTGCCCAGCCATGGAGTACTGTTGTTCCAGCATGTTTTCAAAAAAAGGAAGTTGGCATGTCAAAAAAGGAAGTTGGCATGTTAAAAAAAGGAAGTTGGCATGTCTTAGCTCGCCTACGATTGGACGCTCGTTTTTAAACAATTTTATAAAAATCAATAAACAAGTGTTCAGCGCCTCCGAACGGGCTCATTTGAAAACTTGTGCCAAATTTTAATTAAATTCTATAAATAGACGCAATATATCTGTTTTTCTCTTTCTCTGTGTGTGTATGTTTGTGTTGGTATGGATATGCGTGTGTGTGTGTTTGTGTGTGTGTGTGTGTGTGTGTGTGTGTGTGTGTGTGTGTGTGTGTGTGTGTGTGTGTGTGTGTGTGTGTGTGTGTGTGTGTGTGTGTGTGTGTGTGTGTGTGTGTGTGTGTGTGTGTGTGTGTGTGTGTGTGTGTGTGTGTGTGTGTGTGTGTGTGTGTGTGTGTGTGTGTGTGTGTGTGTGTGTGTGTGTGTGTGTGTGTGTGTGTGTGTGTGTGTGTGTGTGTGTGTGTGTGTGTGTGTGTGTGTGTGTGTGTGTGTGTGTGTGTGTGTGTGTGTGTGTGTGTGTGTGTGTGTGTGTGTGTGTGTGTGTGTGTGTGTGTGTGTGTGTGTGTGTGTGTGTGTGTGTGTGTGTGTGTGTGTGTGTGTGTGTGTGTGTGTGTGTGTGTGTTTATATGTGTTAATTACTCTTTCTCCAACCACTTTTACTGTGTATAAGTTTGTCTTGATCTTGATACTTCTCTTCTATTGACTTATTTGCTACTAAACATTACAGTAGGGTGACTGACTTAAATTCGGCCAACCTTAATTTCGGCCACCGGCTGTTGTTTTTGTTATTCGCATAGTTATGAAATGAACTGCGTATGGCTACATAGATGACATTGCAGTTTATCTAGTCATACGTAGTTTCTTTCATATTTTTTGCTCATAGAAAAAATAACAACTATAGTGGCCGAAATTAAGGCTGGTGGAGTTTAAGTCAGTTACTCTAAAACAAAATCAGTACGTCACTGGAGTTTTGTTAAATATTATGTGCGTGCGGTTCTTATTTTTGAACAAAAGAATAGTAAAAATATAAAAAACAATAAAGCAAAGTTATAATCAAACGAAAATAAAAAATAAAGCAAAGTTATAAATAAATAAAAACAAATAAAAAAATAAACTAGCCTTAAAAAATGCTCTAAGAATAGAGCAGGAAAAAGGGGCGATTTTTCCCCGGGTGTATGTTTAAACACTAATTAATTTGGCAAACACTAAATTCCACCGACTCCGACTCCGACTCCGTCCAAAATCTACCGTAATTTACCGTAGTTTTTAACATTATGCAAATTTTGTCAGTTTTGAATAAATTACGTAAATTTTCTGCAATATATCACGGAAATTAGCCAAATTTTGATTTGTAAAAGTTGTTTACAATACTTTTTAAATTTTTTGGTGTCCGGAAAGAATAATTTCGGAAGATATTGTGCCGAAAATATTCTTTCCGGACACCAAAAGATTTTATTTATTTTATTTAAACAGTAAACTATTCGGAATTTAAATAGATTTTAAGCTTTTTTTAGACTTTTATCTTGATTTTTAGGTTTCGCTTAGTCTTAGGAAAAATAATGTTTCTTTATCTTAAATTTTTTCGGCAAAATTTTATAACATAAAACATCTTTGATATTTATTATAACAAATGTTTTTAATATAAAAACCAAAAACCGTGAAACTTAACCTTTAACCAAACCCTATATTCACATAAAAAATCCTTTATCAAACAAATTAAAGCAAGAATATAAACCATGTTCTTGCAATATTCACATAAAAATCCCTTATCAAAGAAATCAAAGCAAGAATATAAACCATGTTCTTGCACTAACTTAGAAGTTTATTAACAATTGGAAATTTATTAGTTTCTCGAGATTAATTAATTATATTCTTTTTTTTTAAATTTGATACTTTTATGGGTTTTAAACTTAATTTAATATTTTTATAGTGTAATGAGTTAAAAAATATTAATTTCTAAAAAAATACACGTAAAAAGAGCTAAATTGATTAAAAAACATTCAAATCGGTTTATTTTGTTCAAGATTTTGGTAATTTTGTCTAACCTGCACATCAATATATAATATGCAGAAATTTGAGGCGGAGTCGGAGTCGGAGTCGGTGGAATTTAGTGTTTGCCTTTAATTTTTATTAAGTTAAAATAAAAAAGTCCATATTTGAGTTTTCCATTATTATTTATGAACTACTCTATAAATAGATTGATACCATTCTCTAACGGGTTAGTTTTTTGTACTGCCCCGTGCCCCCACAGTCAACGAAGTCGTCGTTTTACATTTATATTTTACAAACATTAAAATAAAAATTAACATGTTCCCATGATTGCCTTTTCTCCGGTGAAAAGTGTTTTTGTAAATGTATCAATTCCCGTCATTTTCGCTGTTAATCAGAGTGCGTTCGCGTGAGTATCTTTTCCCCCGGTGTCCGGAAATTTCGTCTTCAACATCTCGTCTTTCAACATCTCGTCTTCTACATTTCATCTTCGGAAAACTCGTCTTTTAAACATCTCGTCTTCGGAAAACTCGTCTTTTGGATGCGATTTTGTAAACTTACTTTCAAAAATGCGAGTTTCCACCCCAATGAAAAAATTTTCTTTGGTTTTTGGGTTTTGCTCAGGCTTAGGAAAAAAATAAACTTTTTATCTTCAATTCAAAAAGCATCATTAAATACAAATTTACCATGACAAATTTTTGCTTGATTTTAAGGTTTTGCTTAGGCTTAGGTTCTCAGTTTTTTTAATAAATCATTTAATAAAAGTTTATTGTGATAAAAATTTTGCTTGATTTTGGGTTTTGCTTAGGCTTAGGTAAAAAAGGTTTTTAATACATTGTTTTAGTCAAAAAATAGGAGAAACTTGTTTTTTGAAAAGTGCGTTTACAAAATCCTATCCAAAAGACGAATTTTTCAAAGACGAGATGTTTAAAAGACGAGTTTTCTGAAGACGAGTTGTAGAAGACGAGATGTTGAAAGACGTATTGTAAAAGACGAAATTTCCGGGAACCTTTCCCCTGGTGCGGACCATTGCGAACGCACTCTGATTACCGGAGAAAATAACGGAAATTAATACATTTACAAAAGGCAGTCACGGGAAAACAAATTAGGAAAAGGCAGTCACGGGAACGGGTTAAATGTATTTTTGGCAAATGTATTTTTAGAAAGGGAATTTCGAAGAAGATAACAACCGGGCGATCAATTGTTTTTTCATTTAAAAATTTTTTTTAAATCTGCTAATTTAACTGATTTGTTGGGAGAAGAATAGTTGCGAAATGAACGCAACAAAATATTTTAAAACAATATAATAGTTCTAGATGTATATATGTGCTTGAATAGTTTAATAGAAAAGCATATGATATTGTTTAGTAATTATAAGGTTAATCTATATTGCATGCATACTGATGATTTTTTAGCAAGCGTTGCAAAGCAGAAGTTTTTTTGAAGCTTATGTTTTAAATTTTCTTCGATTCTGACCATTAAAAATAAATAAGACTTTTTTTCCGATAAAATAAGGCAGCAAGTAACTGGTGGTGGCAGTCTAAATAAATAAATATTTCAAATATTGAAAGCTGTTAGTGATTAGAATTTGAAATTAAAAATTTGAGAGTTTGGCGCCCCCATTAAAATTCATTGCGGTTTTTATTATGACTAACGTCAGATTGTTGTTTTAAAATTTAATAATACATAATATTTTAATAAAATAGATCCCGACGAATGGCTTAAAAACTTAAATTAAATTTATCAATGTTCATTCTAGAATAGCCTAAAAAGTACTCGTGACCCTGACGTTTCATTTAGAACAAGGCGTTCGTGTTTTTTTTTGCTCACACTTTCTTAAACATTATTGTTCTCCATCTTTTTTTATTTTTACAAATACCGCGTTTTTTAAGTAAAAAGCAACAGAAAAGTCAACTTTAAGGTCGTCGTCAGAAAAAAAAACTTGCTAGGAGACATTTTTAGGTGTTTATATAGTTATTTTGTTTTAAATGATGATGATACACACAACAACGCATTTTCTCATCAAACCTGCAGTCAGCCGTACATATGACTGATTCAGACGGGGGTCCACTTCGTTTTAGTCCCGCTTCGTTTTAGTCCCGGAAAAAATCACTGCGAGCTTCGTTTCAGTCCCGCTTCGTTTTAGTCCCGCTTCGTTTTAGTCCCGCTTCGTTTTAGTCCCGCTTCGTTTTAGTCCCGCTTCGTTTGAGTCCCGCTTCGTTTTAATCCTGGCGGAAAATGCGTTCATAAACTAGTTCCTGCTACGTTGCTTCGTT
>JASAMX010028753.1:0-18778 GCA_030248175.1 Microlaimidae sp. YZB2_3
TCCATGGAACTCCTTAGTACCAAATTTATAAAAAAACATCTAAAAACACACCTTAAAAGTTTATATTAGTATATATCAACTCTGTAATTAAGGTTCTCATGAGTTTTATCATAATATTTTTTAATTTTATGATGTGTTTTCAAAGAAAATAAACAATCCGGTGGGTTTTTCACCAACCTGTACCGGACCAAACTTTTAAAATTAAAACACGTGTAAGAGTATTCGAAGTCAAAGTGTTTGTTCAAAAGTCTAAAACGACAGTTATTCAATGTGAATATTCGAACCGACTGAGGCCGCTAAAATATAGAGCGGAGACATGATTTAATTAAAACCTTGCAGCCTACTATGAACAATTATTTTAGAAATTTTTGGAAGCTGAATGTAAATTTTTCTGTTACTTGCTTAAATGGTAATTTACTCTATTTATAGACTAGTTCTGACTAAGGGTTTTGTAGTGTAGGAGAAGGTACAATGACTTCTAGCGTCAATCGTATGTGGGGAGAAAACTGAGAAACATAAGATGCACTAGTACATTTTACGATTTCAAGTATTTTAAATATTTATTAGTACAAACTCTCGACTCCTTCCCTTCAAAATTTTTTAAATACTTCCTAATATTACAAAAGCAAATGCATTTTTTGATGATTTTTAACTGCCGCCTCCTAGGTATTGCGCTGCTGGCGGGCTTGATTTCCATTTTTTTAGTGTTTAAATTACAGAAAATGCTTCTATAAAAGTTTAAAAGTTTGGAATGGGTCTTTAAAAATTAATTTTTAAACTTTGAATAGTTTTACAATCAAAACAATAAAAAACCTATGTATATCATTTTGAAATTAGTTTCAAAGCACAAATTTCAGTATATTTTGCTAATCCTAAATCATTGTTCACGAGAATACTATTTTAGTAATGATTTCTAACTATCCTGATATTTAATCAAAAAACCAAACTTTATTTAGCACAAACTGATAGATTAAAGCACTCCCAACATGATAAACCATATTATCTTGTAGCAATTTTAATTAAGTATAGATTTAAACTAAAGAAACTAGGAAAACTAAGGGAGGATTTTTTCAAACTTTATTTTTTCTTTTTATACCCTTTCTCGTACAGTAAAAGACGCTTATTCAGAACTAAATCTAAAGTCTTCCAGGCTGAAAATAAGGGCGTAACCGCTCGCAGCCAGGAAGAAATAAACAATAAACCCGCGAGGAAGAAAAATTAAAAAAAAGTTTTCAGCGGTTATGTAACCAATTATTATTTAGTTGCGTCATGTGTTTCTCTGCACGTGATATATTCTCAAAGAACGAGTGGTTACTTTGCCAATCTATTTTCACCCTGATAGAATTTATCTTTAATCTATAGGCAACTCTTTTACAAAAGCGCAAATGCGTCAATCTACTTTTTTAAGCTTTTATCTTGAATGAATACCCCTGGTTTTTTTTGAGAACGAGTACTTGCTTTCTAATAAATTATTTTATAACATTCAAAAAGTCAAAAAGACTTTATCTTTATACTTCATGGCAAACTAGCATACAAAAACCATATTTTTTATTAAACAATCACTGTAGACACAACACTGTAAAAACCAAAAACTGCGGAAATATTTTTAACTAAAATTTAAATTTTTAACAGAATCTAGAACAACCATTTGTATAGAAACAGGAATTATTTTACACCTATTATTATTTCAAATAAAACCTGACCAGTGAATGTTTATATCATTTATCATTTAAAATGCTTAAAATAAACAAAGTAAATCAAAATAACAAATAAATCGTGTGCTTTGTAGAGAAGGAGTTGTGCTATATAAAGCATTTTTACCCTGAAAACTTAAAGCCGGTTCACACCGGAGTGGCAGCTGATAGCTGATAGTGAACGCGCGCGTTTACATCATTACACTGGCTCCCTATCATAAGAGTACGGCACGAAACAGTACCACATAATAGTCCCGGGTTTCGCAAAAGAGTACGCACGAAACAGTACTGGAACAAAAGAGTACGGCACAAAAGAGTACAGACGCAAAAGAGTACCGTGATATTGCGTGCAGAAACTAGCTGATTTTAGTGATTCAAATGGAAATTTGCATATACGCATATTAAAGTATAATTTTTGGGCCGTTGTAATGTTGGTAATTAATTTTGTTCCATTCTTTTTTCTGTCGCGCTTAGGTTATTAGAAGTAAGCACACAAACGGTGTATAAAAATTATCGTGTAGTAAAAGATGGGCATTTCGGATTTATCTTGAATAAAAAAAATAACTTTTTTATTTTAATCGTATGTTCTTAAATGCTAATAAATCACGTTTTGACTTTTGCTAAAAAAATTATCGATTAAAATAATAATACATAAAAATAACAATCCAGAGTTTTTTTTGTTTTTTTAACTAAATCAAAGTTGTTAATTATGTTATGTGTGCTATTAAGTTATCATGCTCCGAAAAAACGATTATTAAAAGAAAAAAGTCAGAATCTGCGTTTATTATTTCATCCTCCAATTTATTTAATTTTAAAAAGTTTATGTTATTTTAGCCATTTTTTTACAATTATTTTTTTGTATTTATCATTGTTTAGAAACTTTGAGTCTGCAAAAAATAAGAAAAATTAAAATATTACTCTTTAATTATATGCTAAATTATTTTGAAAATAAACTGGCGCCCCGTGTGTTTATGAAGATTCTGCAAGGCTCCAAAAACTGTCGTTCCGGAGCTCCACAGGGAACATGTTTATTTGTTATAATCCCAAATAAATCATGTATTCTACAGCAAATAAAAATATAATCAGTTGTGAAGTTAAACATGCTTCTCTGTGTAACATATGTTGGTTTTATGATGCATACAAAACAAATGAGAAAGTTACAGTTTTAAATTCTGCAATAGGTTTTAAAACTGATTTTTATTAAATATTTTTTTTGCTTAATAAAACTGTTTTTGCTTTTTGAAATTTCTGTCAAAACTGTTTTTAAATTAATTTTTCACTAAATTTCTAAAAACTTTATAAAAATATTCCTAAAAGAGAAAATATGTTTCAAATAGTTCATTTAAGCATAAGAAACCTTGAAGGAACATGAGCCAACTGCAGATAGTAGGAAGGAACATTAGTAATGAAGCGTAATTTGTTGTCTACGATTTTTTAAATTTCTTTTTTTAAGTAACTTAGTTTTTACAAAACAGAAAAAACCCACGGCTTAGCTACCAGTAAATTTTAAAAATGTAAAAAAAATTTAAAAATAAAAAAAGTTTTAAAAGGTACCTGCGGTAAGCACGGTCACAACTATATTTACTCAAATTAAACAGCTCAAGGAGCTTACAGTGGTGCTAACACTCACTATGTAGTTACATGAACAAAGAACTTTATTAAATGATCTATTAAAAATAGAGGAGTTTGCTGTATAAAACGCTGCTCATTAATTTTTATTGTAATAAATTTAAGCAGCTGTTAGTAGTAATAGTTTTAACATTAAGTTATTTTTTCAGTACTCTTTTGTGCCAGTACTGTTTTGAGTAAAACGCAAAACGTGAATATTTTACTTTTTTTTGTCAGTACTCTTTCGTGCCAGTACTGTTTTGCGTCAGAGTCGCGTGGTGTAGCAAACGCAATTCACACGGGACTCTTATGTGCCATACTGTTTTTTGACGGTACTGTTCTGTGCCGTACTATTTCGTGCGTACTCTTTTGCGAAACCAGGGGACTATTTTGTGGTACTGTTTCGTGACGTACTCTTATGCGTCGGCCCCCATTACACTCTCATTGTTGCTGCGGTGTAAACTGTGTGCGCTGTGCGTCACCTATCAGCTGCCACTCCCGTGTGAACCGGCCCTAATTGTTTAATTGATTACAGTATAAAAAAAACAGAAAAATATTTCCATCTTTTTTTAAAATATTCAAAATGAATGTTTTGAAATTAGTCTTTTTACGTTGAACACTTTTCACAATTGAAACAAAAATAAAAGATATGTAACTATGCAAGCAGTTTCCAAAGAGTTTCAAAAGTTTTTGAAAGAAATTTGGAATTTTACTTATGATAATTTGATGTATTTTTTAGGTCAAGTATTATTGTAAAATGGGTTCTATTAGTTGTATGTCATATAAAACTTTATGTACACAGCATAAATATTCTGGCAAGCTGACATGTTTAATTATACCATTATGCAGCAATTATTTAAATGTGTATGGGTTAAAATTTTAATATTGTTTTGTACCCTCATGCCCCTTATGTAAAACGTCGTTTTTAAAACCATTATAGAATTAATTCAAAACCATAACAGTATTATCAAAAGTGCTAAAATGTTTTTGGCATAAAAGACGCAATTTACATAATTATACATAAATGTACGTAATTTTTAAACATTATGCTTTTATAATAAAGTCTTTACTAAAAAAACTTTAGGATAGCATTTATCGCTAAGGGTAAGGCAGATGTATACAAAACTTTATTAGTGTATTCCAATAATGAGTGACATACACTAATAAAGTGTGTATACATCGGCCTTACCGTTAGTGAGATATGTTCACCTGAAATTTTTTTAGTTCATATCATTTTTGTGCAGACTTTAATTCAAATGATAAAAATCCCGCATTTAAAAAAATATTCAAAAATCAGTTAATTTTATCTAAAAATTTGCAAATAGTTGAAAACTGGCAAATCTATTTTAAAATTAAATAATTTTATAAAATAATCTTTTATATAAAACAGTTTTTGTTTACAAATGTTGTAGACTTGGTCTAAAGAAGTCAAAATATTAAATTTAAAGTAGATCTAAGCTTAATTTGAAAGGAATTTAAAAAAAATATGTCTGTAAAAAAATATCTGGTCAGCACACAAATATATTTGTATTAATAATTGATTGGAGGTTATTCAAAAACTTCTAATATAAAATAGAGTATCTAATATTTTTAGTGTTGATTTTAGTACTCTCTAGTCTCTATACTAGCTTACCTCATGATACCGTTATAGCAAACCTTACTGGGTTAGTTAATTTACTAATTGGTAATGCAAATAAAGAAATATATAATTTTTGGATGTAACAAATATTATTATTCAGACATAACTACAAATCGAGATAATTTGTGTTTCACAAAAGATCAAGTATTAATATTAATCAATTTTGTCATTAAAAATTCTTATATTTTATTTGCTAACGAGATATTTTGGCAATGCTTAGGTATTCCTATGGGTTCAAATAGCTCCCCACAAATCGCAGATCTTACCATATCTTTTAAAAAATTTAATTATCTAAAGTTCAATGCTAGAAATAGAATTAAAATCGAATATACGTTTAGATACATGTAGAATCTGCTTAGCCTTAATTGTAATAATTTTTAGCAAACATGTAAAGATATTTATCCTAACAACCTGTCGCTTTCTGATACAAGCATTTCAGAGAAATCAGTCATTTATTTAGGTCTTAAAATGGTTATTAATAAAGAATGTAATATTGATTTAAATATATAAACAAGACCGATAAATTTAAATTTAAAGTAATTTGATATATTTGAAAATCTAGTAATGTTAGTTGTAATATAGGTTTAAATATGTTTTTCACAGAACTTGTTAGAACTGCGCGCATTTGTTGTAAAATTGATTTTTTTTGGTCAAAATTCAAGCTTTATACCTAGACTTTTACAATTGGGCTTTAACAAAAATAAACTTTACAAACAATTAAAAAGATTCTATGTTAAATACAAACCGTTTTTTTACTAAATTTGGTATTTATAATATTAAAACTTATAAAAAATTTCAATATCAATACAATAATAATTTATATTATATATCAATAATAATTTATTAATTTTAACTTTAATAAATAAAATTTAGCGTAAATTCAGTAAATTTTACATTATTAATACTTTTATTAAAGTTATTTTTTTAAGTTATTTAATTTTTCCATAATGTATTTTAGAGATATTGTTTGGATTTTGATTTATAACCTTGTATAACTTAACCATTAAGAATATTTTAAATGACGTTTCAATACTCTTGTACTTATATTAAAATAACGTTTTCAAAAAGTTTTTAGTCAATTATATTTACACCCAAAACATTGAACCTAACACAAAAGATATAAAGCAAGGCCTTTTAAAGTTTTTTAGTGCATTGACTAAATATGTCTACACCGGTTTGTTCAACTAAAACCATTAAAGGTTTTTTTGTTGAAACATAAAAGAGTAAAGAAGCAGTTGGAGATCCTCCAATTTAAGAAACTTCAGGAGTAAACATAGAAAAGCTTTAGTAAGTTTCTATACTAAGCCAGCTATATCTAAACCATCTGTTCTGTACCACGATTGTAGTCTTATTGTTCTTTTAACTGTAGCTTGTTTCGAAATCTAACTATCAATAACATATTAGTTTTGCAAATAAACTTTACAGCAAGAATAAATGTACAACCATATGTGCAGGCGTGGTGTTGATTTGCCGACGTTGGTACTTCTTAGAAAAAGGGCGGAGTCAAGCAAGACACATAGCTGGAAATTTAAAACCATCCAGCCATATGCTCAACTTAACAGCCCTTGGCGTTTCCATCGAATTTCAGACGCCTCGTGATAAGTGCTCTTCAGTGAAATATCAGGACAGAGCAAGCACCAACGAATCGTTTTCTATTGAAAAAAAGCATTATGAAAATAAAACAGTTATAATAATCACAACATTTTAAAACACAAAATATGAACATACCTCCTTAAGCCATTGCAGGTTTTTACAAAAACAAAACAAAATTTTTACAATCAAATAAATATATAAACAGACAGTATAGGACATTTGATTACAAAAGGAATCTTGTGAGTATTTATACTTTTCAAAATAAAAGAGGGGTACAAGGTCATAGTTAGATCACACAAAAACACCAGTTTTAGGTAACTACCAATTATGTATATTTCTTTTTTGACCCTATGCTTTTCAAGGGTTATATAGAGAACCATACAGAGTTGGCCAGAACACGTCAAGTTTGCCTTCTGTGCTAAGTTTCACAAAAAGAACATCACCTGTGCTGAATTTACTAAAACCTCATGTGCTTAGTTTAATGATTAATGAGCAACGAGGCTGCTGGAAGTTACATAAAAATAATAAGAACAATATATACTAAGCTAAGCTATACTTTAAAATCACGCGACTTTCTGAAATCACGCGACATTATGTGCATTACCCTATTTCTTGCGCAGAGATTTTTTTGCAGTCAATACTTTGTTTTTTCGTACAGCGCATTTACATGCAAAAGTGAAAAAAACGTTGCACTGCAAAACGCCAGCACTGTTAAAATTTGGTGCACCCAAAAATAGCAGAAAATGGCGGGTTTTCAGTTTTAACTCGCACAAGTGTGAGTTTCAAGCAAAATTTTATTTAAAAATTAGTTAGTATTATTGTTATTCAGCATTATGCGAAAACTTTTTTCAAATTAAATATAAAAGTTCATTATTATTTTTTAAAAATTCACGTTTAATATTATTTGAGTGGTAAAAAATATCGGGTTAAAAAAAACTAGCTGCTCCGCAGTTTTTTTTGAATTTTATGAATAATGTTAAATAGTCGATTTAATACTTCATATCATCAAAGTCAGCTAGGTTTTATTTGCCTCTATAATCACAAGACGTATTTTATATATATTGGAGTTATTCTAATATCATTGCTTATATCAAAAATATATAAAACAAGAGAATTTTCGGCTAGACAGGGAATTTTTTATCTAAATTTTACAAGAAATGTTGCACTGGTGACTTTTCACGCGCAAGCAATTTTCTGTGCACTCAATAAAAATTTTCTCGATATTTCGTATTCCAAAAACTTGTTTTTTTCTATTTTACTAAATTTTTCTACTGCTTTGTGCAAAAAATTAGCAGAAAATGATGATTAAATTTGATTATTTAAATTCGATCATGCGTGAGTGAAACGGTTTATTGTACAACTCGACTTATTTGCTTGTATTATATATTCTTGCGTTTTTTTAGGTGAATATTTGAAATTGTTTTCAAATTTTGTTACGTTAAAAAATTCAAGCTGATGTCTAGTCTTTATTTTAGAATTTTTAAGTTTATTGTAAATCTACACTATTTATTTATTCATAAAATTCAAAAAAAACCTGCGGAGTCAGTCCAGTTTTTTTTAACCCAATATTTTTTATCCACTCAAAAGACACCAAACGTGAATTTTTAAAACAAAAAAAAATAATAATGAACTGTTTATATTTAATTTGAAAAAAAGTTTTCGCATAATGCTGAATAACAATAATACTAACTAATTTTTAAATAAAATTTTGCTTGAAACTCACACTTGTGCGAGTTAATACTGAAAACCCGCCATTTTCTGCTATTTTTGGGTGCACCAAATTTTAACAGTGCTGGCGTTTTGCAGTGCAACGTTTTTTTTTCACTTTTGCATGTAAATGCGCTGTACGAAAAAACAAGTATTGACTGCAAAAAAAATCTCTGCGCAAGAAATCAGTGGTATATGCACATAATGTCGCGTGATTTCAGAAAGTCGCGTGATTTTAAAGTATAGCTTAGCTTAGTATATATTGTTCTTATTATTTTTATGTAACTTTCAGCAGCCTCGTTGCTCATTAATCATTAAACTAAGCACATGAGGTTTTAGTAAATTCAGCACAGGTGTGTTTTGTGAACTTAGCACAGAAGGCAAACTTGACGTGTTCTGGCCAACTCTGTATGGTTCTCTATATAACCCTTGAAAAGCATAGGGTCAAAAAAAGAAATATACATAATTGGTGGTTATAAAACTGGTGTTTTTGTGTGATCTAACTATGACCTTGTACCCCTCTTTTATTTTGAAAAGTATAAATACTCACAAGATTTCTTTTGTAATCAAATGTCCTATACTGTCTGTTTATATATTTATTTGATTGTAAAAATTTTGTTTTGTTTTTGTAAAAACCTGCAATGGCTTCAGCGCAGGTATGTTCATATTTTGTGTTTTAAAATGTTGTGATTATTATAACTGTTTTATTTTCATAATGCTTTTTTCAATAGAAAACGATTCGTTGGTGCTTGCTCTGTCCTGATATTTCACTGAAGAGCACTTATCACGAGGCGTCTGAAATTCGATGGAAACGCCAAGGGCTGTTAAGTTGAGCATATGGCTGGATGGTTTTAAATTTCCAGCTATGTGTCTTGCTTGACTCCGCCCTTTTTCTAAGAAGTACCAACGTCGGCAAATCAACACCACGCCTGCACATATGGTTGTACATTTATTCTTGCTGTAAAGTTTATTTGCAAAACTAATATGTTATTGATAGTTAGATTTGAAACAAGCTACAGTTAAAGAACAATAGACTACAATCGTGGTATAGAACAGATGGTTTAGATATAGCTGGCTTAGTATAGTTATAAAATTACTAAAGCTTTCTATGTTTATTCCTGAAGTTTCAAATTGGAGGATCTCAACTGCTTCTTTACTCTTTTATGTTTCAACAAAAAAACCTTTAATGGTTTTAGTTGAACAAACCGGTGTAGACATATTTAGTCAATGCACTAAAAAACTTTAAAAGGCCTTGCTTTATATCTTTTGTGTTAGGTTCAATGTTTTGGGTGTAAATATAATTGACTAAAAACTTTTTGAAAACGTTATTTTAATATAAGTACAAGAGTATTGAAACGTCATTTAAAATATTCTTAATGGTTAAGTTATACAAGGTTATAAATCAAAATCCAAACAATATCTCTAAAATACATTATGGAAAAATTAAATAACTTAAAAAAATAACTTTAATAAAAGTATTAATAATGTAAAATTTACTGAATTTACGCTAAATTTTATTTATTAAAGTTAAAATTAATAAATTATTATTGATATATAATATAAATTATTATTGTATTGATATTGAAATTTTTTATAAGTTTTAATATTATAAATACCAAATTTAGTAAAAAAACGGTTTGTATTTAACATAGAATCTTTTTAATTGTTTGTAAAGTTTATTTTTGTTAAAGCCCAATTGTAAAAGTCTAGGTATAAAGCTTGAATTTTGACCAAAAAAAATCAATTTTACAACAAATGCGCGCAGTTCTAACAAGTTCTGTGAAAAACATATTTAAACCTATATTACAACTAACATTACTAGATTTTCAAATATATCAAATTACTTTAAATTTAAATTTATCGGTCTTGTTTATATATTTAAATCAATATTACATTCTTTATTAATAACCATTTTAAGACCTAAATAAATGACTGATTTCTCTGAAATGCTTGTATCAGAAAGCGACAGGTTGTTAGGATAAATATCTTTACATGTTTGCTAAAAATTATTACAATTAAGGCTAAGCAGATTCTACATGTATCTAAACGTATATTCGATTTTAATTCTATTTCTAGCATTGAACTTTAGATAATTAAATTTTTTAAAAGATATGGTAAGATCTGCGATTTGTGGGGAGCTATTTTGAACCCATAGGAATACCTAAGCATTGCCAAAATATCTCGTTAGCAAATAAAATATAAGAATTTTTAATGACAAAATTGATTAATATTAATACTTGATCTTTTGTGAAACACAAATTATCTCGATTTGTAGTTATGTCTGAATAATAATATTTGTTACATCCAAAAATTATATATTTCTTTATTTGCATTACCAATTAGTAAATTAACTAAGCCAGTAAGGTTTGCTATAACGGTATCATGAAATAAGCTAGTTAGAGACTAGAGAGTCTAAAATCAACACTAAAAATATTAGATACTCTATTTTATATTAGAAGTTTTTGAATAACCTCCAATCAATTATTAATACAAATATATTTGTGTGCTGACCAGATATTTTTTTACAGACATATTTTTTTAAATTCCTTTCAAATTAAGCTTAGATATACTTTAAATTTAATATTTTGACTTCTTTAGACCAAGTCTACAACATTTGTAAACAAAAACTGTTTTATATAAAAGATTATTTTATAAAATTATTTAATTTTAAAATAGATTTGCCAGTTTTCAACTATTTGCAAATTTTTAGATAAAATTAACTGATTTTTGAATATTTTTTTAAATGCGGGATTTTTATCATTTGAATTAAAGTCTGCACAAAAATGATATGAACTAAAAAAATTTCAGGTGAACATATCTCACTAACGGTAAGGCCGATGTATACACACTTTATTAGTGTATGTCACTCATTATTGGAATACACTAATAAAGTTTTGTATACATCTGCCTTACCCTTAGCGATAAATGCTATCCTAAAGTTTTTTTAGTATAGACTTTATTATAAAAGCATAAATGTTTAAAAATTACGTACATTTATGTATAATTATGTAAATTGCGTCTTTTATGCCAAAAACATTTTAGCACTTTTGATAATACTGTTATGGTTTTGAATTAATTCTATAATGGTTTTAAAAACAACGTTTTACATAAGGGGCATGAGGGTACAAAACAATATTAAAATTTTAACCCATACACATTTAAATAATTGCTGCATAATGGTATAATTAAACATGTCAGCTTGCCAGAATATTTATGCTGTGTACATAAAGTTTTATATGACATACAACTAATAGAACCCATTTTACAATAATACTTGACCTAAAAAATACATCAAATTATCATAAGTAAAATTCCAAATTTCTTTCAAAAACTTTTGAAACTCTTTGGAAACTGCTTGCATAGTTACATATCTTTTATTTTTGTTTCAATTGTGAAAAGTGTTCAACGTAAAAAGACTAATTTCAAAACATTCATTTTGAATATTTTAAAAAAAGATGGAAATATTTTTCTGTTTTTTTTATACTGTAATCAATTAAACAATTAGGGCCGGTTCACACGGGAGTGGCAGCTGATAGGTGACGCACAGCGCACACAGTTTACACCGCAGCAACAATGAGAGTGTAATGGGGGCCGACGCATAAGAGTACGGCACGAAACAGTACCACAAAATAGTCCCGGGTTTCGCAAAAGAGTACGCACGAAATATTACGCCACAGAACAGTACCGTCAAAAAACAGTACGGCACATAAGAGTCCTGTGTAAATTGCGTTTGCTACACCACGCGACTCTGACGCAAAACAGTACTGGCACGAAAGAGTACTGACAAAAAAAAGTAAAATATTCACGTTTTGCGTTTTACTCAAAACAGTACTGGCACAAAAGAGTACTGAAAAAATAACTTAATGTTAAAACTATTACTACTAACAGCTGCTTAAATTTATTACAATAAAAATTAATGAGCAGCGTTTTATACAGCAAACTCCTCTATTTTTAATAGATCATTTAATAAAGTTCTTTGTTCATGTAACTACATAGTGAGTGTTAGCACCACTGTAAGCTCCTTGAGCTGTTTAATTTGAGTAAATATAGTTGTGACCGTGCTTACCGCAGGTACCTTTTAAAACTTTTTTTATTTTTAAATTTTTTTTACATTTTTAAAATTTACTGGTAGCTAAGCCGTGGGTTTTTTCTGTTTTGTAAAAACTAAGTTATTTAAAAAAAGAAATTTAAAAAATCGTAGACAACAAATTACGCTTCATTACTAATGTTCCTTCCTACTATCTGCAGTTGGCTCATGTTCCTTCAAGGTTTCTTATGCTTAAATGAACGATTTGAAACATATTTTCTCTTTTAGGAATATTTTTATAAAGTTTTTAGAAATTTAGTAAAAAATTAATTTAAAAACAGTTTTGACAGAAATTTCAAAAAGCAAAAACAGTTTTATTAAGCAAAAAAAATATTTAATAAAAATCAGTTTTAAAACCTATTGCAGAATTTAAAACTGTAACTTTCTCATTTGTTTTGTATGCATCATAAAACCAACATATGTTATACAGAGAAGCATGTTTAACTTCACAACTGATTATATTTTATTTGCTGTAGAATACATGATTTATTTGGGATTATAACAAATAAACATGTTCCCTGTGGAGCTCCGGAACGACAGTTTTTGGAGCCTTGCAGAATCTTCATAAACACACGGGGCGCCAGTTTATTTTCAAAATAATTTTAGCATATAATTAAAGAGTAATATTTTAATTTTTCTTATTTTTTTGCAGACTCAAAGTTTCTAAACAATGATAAATACAAAAAAATAATTTTAAAAAAATGGCTAAAATAACATAAACTTTTTAAAATTAAATAAATTGGAGGATGAAATAATAAACGCAGATTCTGACTTTTTTCTTTTAATAATCGTTTTTTCGGAGCATGATAACTTAATAGCACACATAACATAATTAACAACTTTGATTTAGTTAAAAAAACAAAAAAAACTCTGGATTGTTATTTTTATGTATTATTAATTTAATCGATAATTTTTTTAGCAAAAGTCAAAACGTGATTTATTAGCATTTAAGAACATACGATTAAAATAAAAAAGTTATTTTTTTATTCAAGATAAATCCGAAATGCCCATCTTTTACTACACGATAATTTTTATACACCGTTTGTGTGCTTACTTCTAATAACCTAAGCGCGACAGAAAAAAGAATGGAACAAAATTAATTACCAACATTACAACGGCCCAAAAATTATACTTTAATATGCGTATATGCAAATTTCCATTTGAATCACTAAAATCAGCTAGTTTCTGCACGCAATATCACGGTACTCTTTTGCGTCTGTACTCTTTTGTGCCGTACTCTTTTGTTCCAGTACTGTTTCGTGCGTACTCTTTTGCGAAACCCGGGACTATTATGTGGTACTGTTTCGTGCCGTACTCTTATGATAGGGAGCCAGTGTAATGATGTAAACGCGCGCGTTCACTATCAGCTATCAGCTGCCACTCCGGTGTGAACCGGCTTTAAGTTTTCAGGGTAAAAATGCTTTATATAGCACAACTCCTTCTCTACAAAGCACACGATTTATTTGTTATTTTGATTTACTTTGTTTATTTTAAGCATTTTAAATGATAAATGATATAAACATTCACTGGTCAGGTTTTATTTGAAATAATAATAGGTGTAAAATAATTCCTGTTTCTATACAAATGGTTGTTCTAGATTCTGTTAAAAATTTAAATTTTAGTTAAAAATATTTCCGCAGTTTTTGGTTTTTACAGTGTTGTGTCTACAGTGATTGTTTAATAAAAAATATGGTTTTTGTATGCTAGTTTGCCATGAAGTATAAAGATAAAGTCTTTTTGACTTTTTGAATGTTATAAAATAATTTATTAGAAAGCAAGTACTCGTTCTCAAAAAAAACCAGGGGTATTCATTCAAGATAAAAGCTTAAAAAAGTAGATTGACGCATTTGCGCTTTTGTAAAAGAGTTGCCTATAGATTAAAGATAAATTCTATCAGGGTGAAAATAGATTGGCAAAGTAACCACTCGTTCTTTGAGAATATATCACGTGCAGAGAAACACATGACGCAACTAAATAATAATTGGTTACATAACCGCTGAAAACTTTTTTTTAATTTTTCTTCCTCGCGGGTTTATTGTTTATTTCTTCCTGGCTGCGAGCGGTTACGCCCTTATTTTCAGCCTGGAAGACTTTAAATTTAGTTCTGAATAAGCGTCTTTTACTGTACGAGAAAGGGTATAAAAAGAAAAAATAAAGTTTGAAAAAATCTTAGTTTTCCTAGTTTCTTTAGTTTAAATCTATACTTAATTAAAATTGCTACAAGATAATATGGTTTATCATGTTGGAGTGCTTTAATCTATCAGTTTGTGCTAAATAAAGTTTGGTTTTTTGATTAAACATCAGGATAGTTAGAAATCATTACTAAAATAGTATTCTCGTGAACAATGATTTAGGATTAGCAAAAATAGAGTTGAAATTTGTGCTTTGAAACTAATTTCAAAACTACATAGGTTTTTTATTGTTTTGATTGTAAAACTATTCAAAGTTTAAAAATTAATTTTTAAAGACCCATTCCAAACTTTTAAACTTTTATAGAAGCATTTTCTGTAATTTAAACACTAAAAAAATGGAAATCAAGCCCGCCAGCAGCGCAATACCTAGGAGGCGGCAAAAAACTAAAAACCATCAAAAAATGCATTTGCTTTTGTAATATTAGGAAGTATTTAAAAAATTTTGAAGGGAAGGAGTCGAGAGTTTGTACTAATAAATATTTAAAATACTTGAAATCGTAAAATGTACTAGTCACTTGATGTTTCTCAGTTTTCCCCCTACATATGATTGGCGCTAGTTGTCACTGTACCTTCTTCCTACACTAAAAAACCCTTAGTCAGAACTAGTCTATAAATAGAGTAAATTACCATTTAAGCAAGTAACAGCAAAATTTACATTCAGCTTCCAAAAATTTCTAAAATAATTGTTCATATTAGGCTGCAAGGTTTTAATTAAGTCATGTCTCCGCTCTTATTTTAGCGGCCTCAGTCGGTTCGAATATTCACATTGAATAACTGTCGTTTTAGACTTTTGAACAAACACTTTGACTTCGAATACTCTTACACGTGTTTTAATTTTAAAAGTTTGGTCCGGTACAGGTTGGTGAAAAACCCACCGGATTGTTTGTTATTCTTTGAAAACACATCATAAAATTAAAAAATATTATGATAAAACTCATGAGAACCTTAATTACGAGTTGATATATACTAATATAAACTTTTAAGGTGTGTTTTTAGATGTTTTTTTATAAATTTGGTACTAAGGAGTTCCATGGATTTCTAAATAAGATATTTGGAAATAAACTATTGTAATATAATATTAATATTTTGTTTGCCTAATTTAAAATTTAACTTGAGTAAACATTTTTAATTTACGCTAGATGCAAAATTAAAATTTTTAATCACAAATATCGAAAAAAATTTTAGTGATATGTATGCCGGAGTTGAAACCTGTAAGAAAATATAAGGTTATTGTTCTATACCAATATTGTTTTCTTTAGTTCTTAAAGTTTTTTTCTTGTAGTTTATTTCTTAGAAAATAAAGCGCACTGAAAGCGTTTTTTTATCAAATATCGAAACAAAATATACAAAAAAATAATAACTTTTTCTTGAATTTAAAATTGTCTTACGATACTAATCTTTAATAACTATAGGATTTTTTGTTTATTAGAACACAGTGTATATGAAACAAAATAAGTCTTCAAAACTATAGTGCTTTTTTTTGTTTTTTACAGAGTTTAACCATCTGATTTAACACGTGGTTAAGTTAAATTCGTTTTTGCAAACTTTGTTTGTTTTTTTTTTCAAAAAAGATCTCACTCATTTCCACATTTTTGCTAATTACATTTCAATTATTACGTAAATTTAAGAGATTCTATTTTTTAATTCAAAATACATTACAGCAAATCACTAAACTAATTTATTTCCTGTTTACTTAACTAAGGTTCCTTTGTGGACAATCGCGTATAAGTGTTCTAATGCAATCTTTAAATAAACCCTGAACAAATTATAATTTTCATTTTAGGATAAAATTCATAATAATTGTCACCTAAACTTACTATTTATTTTTAACTCCGAGAATATGTTAAATTCGAAAACAAACTGAACAATCAAAACGTTTTGGCAGTAAAATTTTGAGCTATAAACTAGTTTCCGGTTTACGTAGAATGAGGATTGAGTTTATAGTGATTGGCTCGAACCACTAAAGCTAAGTAGATTCAATTGCCGCTAATTCTTTTGAATTGTTCACATCACTTCATTTGCTGTACTTTCAAAGCTAAATTGACAGATCTATTTTATTTTACTTCTTCCATAATATTCTAATTTTTAACTTTGTAAACAAGCTTTACCGTTTTGAAAGTATTTGTTTACAAACATTCATTTTATCAAGTTTTTAAAAACCGATACTCGATAGTTAATCAAACTACTGTATTATTTTAACAACTTTGTACAAATATTTTTCGTTTTAATTTTTAATAATGACTTCTTTGACTTTTTTCTTTGCTATAAAAATAAATCGAACTTTAAAATACAGCAAAACATGATTTTTTATATTACCTGTTCAGTCAACAAAAACAAGATTGAAATAAAATTGGTTCATATACATGTATCGTCTAAAGTTTACGAAGTTTATTTAAAGACAAATACGTTTTTGGCTCGTCAAAAAGAATTTAAGTAAAATTCTACAATATTATAAGCTACCTATTCTGCTATAATTTTTATCATATAAAAATTATCGATTTAAGCGTTATATTGTTAAGCGAGTACAATGTATTTTAGGGCTCACAGTTTTCACGTATTGTCTTTAACCTGGACTTCAAAATGTGCGCGTAAATATAAGAAAAAACGTGTGCCTGGGTGGGCCTTGTGTGTTTTGACGTTTAACGCGGTCTCATGTACCAAAAGTATTTCTTTTAGCAAGTTTACAAAATGCCAGTCAGTGTTTGTTTTTCGTTTGTTTTTTTATTTGAATGAACTTAAAAACAAGTTAATTCGAAGCTAAAAATTGGAGCCAAATATAAAAAAAATTAGCTTAAAATGGTTTGAACCTTACGAATCTAATCTCTTAACCTAATCTTAATTTAATTTATTCTATTTCAGGCCCGAAGCTTTAAACTTTGTAGCTCCTAAGTTTGAGAATTTTGAACCTGAAAGTTTTATACCTCCTCGTAAGGTAAAGTCAAAGTTATGAAAAAAATTTAAAAATTCTGAGCTGTTCAATCGAAATTTGGATGATGTGGGTTTTGGAACAAAAAAAAGTATTGGGTCTTTAAACTTAAAAAACTAGAACCTAGAATTTTAAAACAGATAGTTGAAAATCGTTAAAAACCTTATAACTCTAACCAAATTTTAATTTGGGCATTTGAGTACATATATATTTTGACGACTTAAGTTCCCTACTTACGGTTTCAGTTTCTATTTTTTACTTTGAACGTTTAACGAAATATTGCAACTGGGCTTAATTTAATAGGGGTTACTTTTAATAATTTAAACTAAATTCCCATAAGCACAATATTCATTACTCTTCGCTGAAACAATCAGCCAAAGTAACGTTAAAAAATAATTTGCATAAGCATGGTTGGAACGAAGCTGATTGGTCGTTCCGTATGATGTTTATTTCAGCAATAGTACATTCATCAGTTTTTGTGCGGTTTTGTAACAAAAAAATTAAAGTGCTTTGACAGTTGCAGACGCAGTTTTCAATCAAACCGTATGCAAATTATTCTTTATGTGACTTTGGTCGATTTTTGCTCTTAGAAATAATTTAACGCTTGCAAAATTATGATTTTGTAATTTTTTTTGTTCAGTTTGCCTATTTTACACGCTTTCAAAATATTGTGGAGAAAATAGTAGTTCACCAAACTTAAAAATTTTAGCGTAGCTGACTTAATTTCGGACACTTTTTTTAATTTTTTTGGATAAATTTTTTCTGGTTTTTCCAATCGACCCTAAATTTGGTCTAAAAATCAAACGATGGCTATTTTTGTTATTCCAGGGCAAAATTTATAAATTTCTGTTACACTTAAAGATCAGCACAGGTTTAAAGAATTTTTTAACAGTGTCCAAAAGTAAGGCGCGAGCCATTAACTTTAGCCACCTAGAAAAAACTGGCTATAACTTTTGCCAAAACAATAAAAATTTTTAAAGGTTGCAAATTTATCTATGGTATTGTTCTTGGTACATATACATATGGTACATATTTTTTTTCCGTTTGCAAACATTAATAGTTAATAAAAAGACTTCAAATAATCATGTCAAAACCTTAAAAAACAAGTTTTAGTAACATGTATTTTTTGTTGAATTTTTATCTGTGGCTTAAAAAAACGTCAAAAAAGTGAAATGAGCAAAAAAAATCTTTATAAATACGGTAGTACGATGATATTCAAAAACAGCAAAAAACGGAAGGTTCTTTCACCTAAATTTTAAAGTGGCCGAATTTAACGGAATCTTAAAATTCGCAGTTAATTAAACGCATTGCAAAGTGATTTTGAAGAAAATA
>JASAMX010028755.1:0-14180 GCA_030248175.1 Microlaimidae sp. YZB2_3
ATAATCAGGGAAGAGCGCGGAGCGCTCTTTCCTTATATTAAATGGGTTAAGTCACTGCGCGGTTAACCGTTGTTGATGGCGTCATCGAAATCAACAAAACCTTTAATAGTTTTTTAGCCAATTAAAAATCTAAACATTTTACATAACTAAAATATTACCCATATTTTTCTGATATTAAAAACCTAAAAACTTTTGCTAAACATACCTGAATTTCATACTAAAAAGCTTAATTTGCTTAACTTTTTTTGTTTGTTTTTTTTTTTGGGGTCCCCCAAAAATTTTTTCCTGTGGTGAATATTTGGAGCTGATTTTTTGCACGTAGATGCTAAATTGCCCCCTCACCTGAATTTCATTCTCGAATATGCTCTATTGCCCGTAGTTAAACCTCTGTTCATGTGAAAAACGACCAGTTTTTTTCTAAGTTACGCATTAGGTACTGGGGTACTTGTGTGACACTTTTTTTCCTTACTGAATTACATATTAAGTAACTTCATTCAGTAATACACATTCTCTTGTGGTTATTTTTTTGGTTTAAATTATGATTCCTTACCTTTCTATAAAAATTATTAATTTTCAACGGAAAGAGCGAAAAAATATCCTTACCACTAATTAGCAGCCATATGGCAACAATAAAAATATTTAAAAAAATAAAATGAAATAAATCTTGGGTGACGTGTGAGCGCTGCGGGGTACAATGTTTCAATAGACGGAAATTTATCAAAATCGAAACAGAAAAAACTTTTTTTTATATGGATTACTATGAAGCTACAATCACTTCAAAAATTTAATGCGAGAAAAGACTAGTCTGGGTAACCTCGTAAAATTGTATGGAACCTGGAAAAACCATTTACAATGGTGTGGTTTTGTTGTTTAAAAATAAACCATCAATCTGGAAAAATCAAGCACAAAACAAAAGTCCAAATAAAGCTAATTTCCAAAAAAGTCATTAAATCAGGTCTAACTAAAAAAATTTAAACAGAAGAAAAACACACTATTTTATATGGTTCTTTCAGGTTCCATACAATTTTACGGAGTTACCCAGACTTAATTTTTGTATAGTATACTGCTTAAAATTACATTGAAGTTTTGGATATGAAAATAATTGTATTCATATCATGAGGAGACCATGACGTTTCTTTTAAAATGAGTAAATTTTTTAATGTTTTATATTTTTAATAAATGACATTGAATTCAATGCATTAAAAGGCGGAAATTCTAGCAAAAGACGAAACAAAGTTTCGAAAAAAAAGCCTTATATTAAATGGAATAGTATAAAGCTACATAAGACTAAAAACTAAATGCCAGAAAAGACTGAAACAAGTCTCTTTAAAACCTGTAAATTAATAGCAGATTTTGTGAAATTTTCAGAAAAACAAAACCGAATAAAAACAATACGTGTAAAAGCTTTAGTTTGCGTTTTTTAACCATTAATAAAACTTAATTCACATAAATTTCTCTCAAAATGGATTAACTTTTACATGAGTTAACCAGCTGTAAATACCACAGTATTAGTTAAGTGACACGTCGTCAAAACGATACAAAAAAGTATAACGCAAGCGTCACAGTAACCACGAAAAATTTCTGTCAAAATAAGTTATCGCATTGCGCATTAAATTTTGTAATTTATCATTATTTTCGTATAAAGCAAAACGTACCGCCATATTAACCGCTTTTTAAAATCAAATATCAAGTTTTAAGTCCGAAAAACATTGAAAAATTCAGATTTAATATAAGGCGACTTTTTCTTTAATGTTTCTATTTATTACATAAAACAAATTAACTGTCAATGTATTTGTTAAATTAAAAGTCGCCTTATATTAAATCTGAATTTTTCAATGTTTTTCGGACTTAAAACTTGATATTTGATTTTAAAAAGCCGTTAATATGGCGGTACGTTTTGCTTTATACGAAAATAATGATAAATTACAAAATTTAATGCGCAATGCGATAACTTATTTTGACAGAAATTTTTCGTGGTTACTGTGACGCTTGCGTTATACTTTTTTGTATCGTTTTGACGACGTGTCACTTAACTAATACTGTGGTATTTACAGCTGGTTAACTCATGTAAAAGTTAATCCATTTTGAGAGAAATTTATGTGAATTAAGTTTTATTAATGGTTAAAAAACGCAAACTAAAGCTTTTACACGTATTGTTTTTATTCGGTTTTGTTTTTCTGAAAATTTCACAAAATCTGCTATTAATTTACAGGTTTTAAAGAGACTTGTTTCAGTCTTTTCTGGCATTTAGTTTTTAGTCTTATTAGCTTTATACTATTCCATTTAATATAAGGCTTTTTTTTCGAAACTTTGTTTCGTCTTTTGCTAGAACGAGAAAATCTACCCATGTTGTAAACTATATTAATATTAGTTCTAATTTAAATGGTTTATGGCGTTTAATACCAAGGGCCTATGTTTCAGAAAACTCATAAACAAATAAATCATATTTTTAGAACTGTTTTAAAAACATATTTAAAATTAAGTGATAAAATCACGCTTGAAATGGATAAGTCATCAAAATTTATTTATTTTCTTTTAATTATTTATTATAGGCTGTGGGCGTAGTGTTTTTATTTGTAAAGTGAAATAAAGTGAAGGAAAAAGGACATTATAATGATAGACAGTGGCAAAACTCACTTTTAACATCACGTAAGTGTAGACTTATTATAAAAAACGCTGTGAAAATATAGCAAGTGTATATAACTTGGCAATAATTTTACCTTACTGCCAACCATGTATGTCACATCAAATCATGTCTTAATTGGTCATGCTTTAATATACAATACGCCAGCATTTATGAGCTGTATTAGTAAATTCTACGGATTTTATACCCTATATGTTAGTTTGTAACCTGAGAATTTCAATTGGGTAATTTTAAACATTTTCAAAAATAAAAATGAACTGAATTTAGATTATCAAATTAAATCAAGTAGAAAGAAAAAATGTGGCAAAACTTTTTGAAATTAACACAAAAATTAAATATTTTCGATGTATTTCCCTTACAAAATAAAAAGCGTTAACAGTGTATAGTTCCTACAATTTTTATAAAATAACAAAAAACACTAAATGAAATTACAGTGCAGAAACAAATACGGTTAAATTATGCATGGCTGACCTTATAAAATTGTATTGGATTATAAGAGGACCAATTAAAAATGTGCGATTAGGAGGTTTAAAAAATTATGGATTGGAACTCATAAATTTTATACATTCCATCTATTCACAAAATAATCCAAAAACTAAATTAAAAATTAAGATTTTTGTTTTAATTTAAGAAAATTGATAGATAATTGTAAAAATATGGTATTAAATCTTTAATATTAAACTGTTTTTACTAAAGATTAAAAATTTTTGTTTTTTAAATAATTAATTCAATACTGCAATTCATCAAGGCGAGCTAGGTAAAATTTATCCAATGTATCTAATCATAAATCTAAAAACTTTAAAAATATACAGCAAACATTTCAGATTTATATAAACAATGCTAAAACTTTATAAAAAGGCGTTTTAATAAAGAAACATCTTAAATCGTATTTTCAACTTGTTAAAAAATAATAATCATCAGTGATTTATATAATTATTAAATACGTTTCAGAAAAATTAAACATTAATAAAATAATAACATTAATATTGATAAAAGTTATCTTGAATAGTGGCACGGAAGTGCCATGAAGTATAAAAATATTAAAAAAACAATTTTCCTAAAAAAGAAATAATTTTATAAAAATTCGGGGTGTGGCTTTTTGTGTTTTTTAATTTAATTTGCTGTTTTGGTACAACTTAAAAACTGTAGGATAACAAAAATGAATTCTCAACAGTTAACGAGTTATTGACAAAAATACTGCTTGGTAAAACCCAATTCAATGTTTAAGTACCATTTTTCAAAATAAAAGAAATCTACTAAACAAAAAATTCATAAAACTTTTTAAAACTCAAGATATCAAAACGCTAACTTTTTGGTGTAATTCCGAAAAATATTAAACTATAACAGGCAACTATATAGAAAAAAATTTACCTATGTAGTTTTACATTTTTACATTAGTTAAAAATTTTTTTTGTTAAGCATAAAAAGATATTTTGGTTTTTAGATTTAAACTCTTGGTTCCTAAAAGAAATTAAAAGGTTTTAAACACACATCACATAGAACAATACACAAAATAAAAATTTGGTAAAATTGTCTTATTAAAATCATTATATTCATTTAAAACTCGTTGAAATTAAAGCATGTAGTTTAGATTTTTGTGTTGAGTTGTTAAACTTAATTTTAATTATAGAAAAAGGCATTTGATAGTTTAAAATGTAATAAAATTTTTATTAGTGTCGATAGATTTAATTCGTCGTTTTTAATTTTTGAATGATAAACTCCTTGTTAGCAATGTAGGAGTATTATTCTTATTTTTATTTTATTTTTCTTATGCGGTCTTAAAATAAATAACTAATTGTACAAGAACAAGAACTAATAAAAATTTGAAAAATCACAACGTAGGCTCAATGTTTTTTTATAACATAACAGATGTTATTATTAAAAAATCATTAACTAAACAAAACCACCGCACAACAAAAACGCCCCCTACCTTGAAGCTTATCTCATGTGGTCTTGCATTCTCAAAAAGTACATAACGTCCGAACGTAAATTTATTTTTTTACGTAATGATTAACCATGTTCAAAGTTCACTAAAAAGAAAAATAACATGCCTGCTAAATTAGCGACAAAGTGGTTGTTATACATGTTTTTAAAAACGTAGATACAATATTGACCGCATGACCGTATTTCACAAAAAAAACCACAGCACCGTATCTGAAGATCGTTTAGGAAAATTTAAAAACATAAAATTAAGTTTTTAAAAGGTATCTGTTGTGAAATCCATTTAGAAAAATAAAACAAAATCGTGACAATCATGCTTTACAATGAAACCTTTGATCTGTCGCGACACTCTTTTGTCATGCATTTGTAAAAATATCGATGGTACATTTTTTAGGAATATAATCCAATAAATCTCTTTTTAATTATACAGCTAGAATGAATGATATTAAAAATAAAAAGAAACAAAATTTAAAAAAATTACATTTAAAGCAGTTACTAGTAGAATTAATTTTTTGTAATATAAGCACTAGATTTTTCTCTATTAAAAATAAAAATAAAAAAATCTATGAAGGTTTGTGATGCACAAACAGCTATTTGACAAGCAAAAGAGCAAAATTTTCTATACTAGTTGTTTCATCAAAAAATCTTAATTTAGAAAATATGCTGTAAATGACTTATAAAAACTTTATTCAAGAGTGCATTTTTTAATTAAAAATGTAATTAAGAAAATACTAAAGTTGAATTCTATCAAAGTGAATATAAGTAAGTGGTAAAGTAACCACTTGTTCTTCGACAAAATATCACGTGGAGAGAAACACCTGAAGTAAATACATCATCTCTGACAACTTTTTTTTTGTTATTTTTTTCTCGCGCGTCAAGTCTTCAGGACGGCGAGCGCTTACGCCCTTAATTTCAGCCTAAAGGATTATTGTGTATTATTTTTATATTTTTACCCGACTACACAACACTTTGTTTATTTTAATTATTAATTTGGTTATATTCACAAAAACGCCACAAAATGTAACTAAATGAAGCAATATTAACTTTTTAGTAATCAAAAAGCTTACTCAGGACAAGCAAAATAATATTAAAATCTAAAAATTGTGTTGCTACAATGTAGCTTTTTACTGCTAAATGTCTCTTAATGACACAAAATTAATATAGTGACACAAACTAGAAATTATTATTTATATAAAAAAGAATATTTCGCTTTTGATTAGTTTTCTTTTTTATTTATGGTACGGGGTCTTTGAAGTCATTGGGAGAGAACTTGGAGCCGCCAGAAAATTTTTGGAAGTTGAAGCCCAAAAATTGGTTTAAAATTGGTTTTAAGCTTAGGTATAGCTTTTATCGATTTGAAATTTTCGACTCTGAAAATTCCCCACTGCAAGGTCCAGGTTCTCCAATTTCGTCGCCAAGTTACAGCCCTGTTCTAAACCATCCTAAGTCAAAGCACACGGAAAAATAACTCTAGGGTGATTGCACTTCGTTGTGTGAGATCTGTTTTTGCGTGCATGCGCGAGCGGCACGCGGAGGCGCGGCGGCGGCGGGGCGGCCGGCGGGGGCGGGGGGGGCGGGGGGGGGCGGGAACAGGGCGAACGCAACGAAAGGGAATCGCCGCGCACCGAAAATTTCAAATAGATAAAAGCTGCTCTAGCTTAAACCATTCCTTTTTTTTAGCTTCCAAAAATTTTCTGTGCGTAAGTTCTCTCCATTAAAGACCGTGTACCATAAATAAAAAAGAAAACTAATGAAAGCGAAATATTCTTTTTTATATAAATAATAATTTCTAGTCTGTGTCACTATATTATTTTGTGTCATTAGACATTTAGCAGCAAAAAGCTACATTGTAGCAACACAATTTTTAGATTTTAATATTATTTTGCTTGTCCTGAGTAAGCTTTTTGATTACTAAAAAGTTAATATTGCTTCATTTAGTTACATTTTGTGGCGTTTTCAAATATAAGCAAACTAATAATTAAAATAAACAAAGTGTTGTGTAGTCGGGTAAAAATATAAAAATAATACACAATAATCCTTTAGGCTGAAATTAAGGGCGTAAGCCTCGCCGTCCCTGAAGACTTGACGCGCGAGAAAAAAATAACGAAAAAAAAAGTTGTCAGAGATGATGTATTTACTTCAGGTGTTTCTCTCCACGTGATATTTTGTCGAAGAACAAGTGGTTACTTTACCACTTACTTATATTCACTTTGATAGAATTCAACTTTAGTATTTTCTTAATTACATTTTTAATTAAAAAATCGCACTCTTGAATAAAGTTTTTATAAGTCATTTACAGCATATTTTCTTAAATTAAGATTTTTTTGATGAAACAACTAGTATAGAAAATTTTGCTCTTTTGCTTGTCAAATAGCTGTTTGTACATCACAAACCTTCATAGATTTTTTTATTTTTATTTTTAATAGAGAAAAATCTAGTGCTTATATTACAAAAAATTAATTCTACTAGTAACTGCTTTAAATGTAATTTTTTTAAATTTTGTTTCTTTTTATTTTTAATATCATTCATTCTAGTTGTATATAATTAAAAAGAGATTTATTGGATTATATTCCTAAAAAATGTACCATCGATATTTTTACAAATGCATGACGAAAGAGTGTCGCGACAGATCGAAGGTTTCATTATAAGGCATGTCACGATTTTGTTTTATTTTTCTAAATGGATTTTACAATAAACACCTTTTAAAAACTTAATTTTATGTTTTTAAATTTTCCTAAACGATCTTCAGATACGGTGCTGTGGTTGTTTTGTGAAATACGGTCATGCGGTCAATATTGTATCTACGTTTTTAAAAATATGTATAACAACCACTTTGTCGCTAATTTAGCAGGCATGTTATTTTTCTTTTTTGAACATGGTTAATCATTACGTAAAAAATAAATTTACCTTCGGACGTTATGTACTTTTTGAGAATGCAAGACCACATGAGATTAGCTTCAAGGTAGTGGGCGTTTTTGTTGTGCGGTGGTTTTGTTTAGTTAATGATTTTTTAATAATAACATCTGTTATGTGATAAAAAAACATTGAGCCTACGTTGTGATTTTTCAAATTTTTATTAGTTCTTGTAAAACTATACAATTAGTTATCTATTTTAAGACCGCATAAGAAAAATTAAATAAAAATAAGTATAATACTCCTACGTTGCTAACAAGGAGTTTATGATTCAAAAATTAAAAACGACGCATTAAATCTATCGACACTAATAAAAATTTTATTACATTTTAAACTATCAAATGCCTTTTTCTATAATTAAAATTAAATTTTAAAACTCAACACAAAAATCTGAACTACATGCTTTAATTTCAACGAGTTTTGAATGAATATAAAGATTTTAATGAGACAATTTTACTAAATTTTTATTTTGTGTATTGTTTTATGCGATGTGTGTTTAAAACCTTTTAATTTCTTTTAGGAACCAAGAGTTTAAATCTAAAAACCAAAATATCTTTTTATGCTTAACAAAAAAATCTTTAACTAACTGTAAAACTACATAGGTAAATTTTTTTCTATAGAGTTGCCTGTTATAGCTTAATATTTTTCGGAATTACACCAAAAAATTAAGCGTTTTGATATCTTGAGTTTTAAAAAGTTTTATGAATTTTTTTGTTTAGTAGATTTCTTTTATTTTGAAAAATGGTACTTAAACATTGAATTGGGTTTTACCAAGCAGTATTTTTGTCAATAACTCGTTAACTTTTTAGAATTCATTTTTGTTATAATAATTTTTTTAATTTTTAACAAAACAGCAAATTAAATTAAAAAAAAAAAAAACGCCACACCCCCGAATTCTTGTAATATTATGGATTCTTCTTTTTATAAAAATTGTTTTTTAATATCTTTATGCTTCATGGCACTTCCGTGCCACTATTTAAGATAACTTTTATCAATATTAATGTTATTATTTTATTAATGTTTAATTTTTCTGAAACGTATTTAATAATTATATAAATCACTGATGATTATTATTTTTTAACAAGTTGAAAATACGATTTAAGATGTTTCTTTATTAAAACGCCTTTTTATAAAGTTTTAGCATTGTTTATATAAATCTTAAATGTTTGCTTTATATTTGTAAAGTTTTTAAATTTATGATTATATACATTAGATAAATTTT
The DNA here is from genome assembly GCA_030248175.1 of Microlaimidae sp. YZB2_3. Classification (NCBI taxonomy): domain Eukaryota; kingdom Metazoa; phylum Nematoda; class Chromadorea; order Desmodorida; family Microlaimidae; species Microlaimidae sp. YZB2_3. The sequence continues at coordinate 8,721 of JASAMX010028755.1, forward strand.
ACCTAGCTGGCCTTGATGAATTGCAGTATTGAATTAATTATTTAAAAAACAAAAATTTTTAATCTTTAGTAAAAACAATATAAAAACAGTTTAATATTAAAAATTAAATACCATATTTTTACAATTATCTATCAAATTTCTCAAATTAAAACAAAAATTTTAATTTTTGATTTAGTTTTTGGATTATTTTGTGAATAGATGGAACGTATGAAATTTATGAGTTCCAATCCATAATTTTTTAAACCTCCTAATCGCACATTTTTAATTGGCCCTCTTATAATATAATCCAATACAATTTTATAAGGTCAGCCATGTATAATTTATAGGAACTATACACTGTTAACGCTTTTTATTTTGTAAGGGAAATACATCGAAAATATTTAATTTTTGTGTTAATTTCAAAAAGTTTTGCCACATTTTTTCTTTCTACATCATTTAATTTAATAATCTAAATTCAGTTAATTTTTATGTTTGAAAATGTTTAAAATTACCCTATTGAAATTCTCAGGTTACAAACTAACATATAGGGTATAAAATCCGTAGAATTTATTGATACAGCTCATAAATGCGGGTGTATTGTATATTAAAGCATGACCAATTAAGACATGATTTGATGTGACATACATGGTTGGCAGTAAGGTAAAATTATTGCCAAGTTATATACACTTGCTATATTTTCACAGCGTTTTTTATATTAAGTCTACACTTACGTGATGTTAAAAGTGAGTTTTGCCACTGTCTATCATTATAATGTCCTTTTTCCTTCACTTTATTTCAGTTTACAAAAAAAACACTACGCCCACCGTTTTATTGCCTTTTCTCCAAATCCTAAGATGTTTTTTTTAATTCCAGGACTTACTATAGCACTTACCTTACGTATTACCCGCTGTTATATGGATTTATTTGTTGAACTTTCTCGACTAACTTTTTATATTGATGAGTTTTCACGAGAAAAAGAATGTCAAATATATTTAAAAAAAAGGAAAATTTTGAAAAATTTATTAAGCAGTGGTTTGTCATAAAAACGGCGGTGGCGGTATTATAGTAAGGCCAAGTAGGGCCATAATATTATTTTTAAATATCTTACATAAGATTTTTACTGCGTTAGGTCACCAGTATTTTCAAGATCTAGACAAACTATAAGCAAAATCGTGATTAGTAATAATTTATTATAGTAATTTGTGTTGCGATTTAATTTAGTTCATTTAGGGTAACTGACTTAATTTCGGCCACGCCTTAATTTCGGCCACCAATTTAGGGTGCTAGAAACTTGGCTTATTTTTAAAACACAAAAGAACTAGCACAAAAGTAACTGGATTAATGTTGAATAAAGTGTTTTTGCAAAAGTTTTTTTATTTTTGTTATTCAACATTATCAACATTTTTATACAAAAAGTGATTTTTTTGTGATTTTCTAATTTTTGCTTTGTGTTTAAACTGCATCAAATTTAGAACGAAGCATTATATAACCTTAAAATATCTTCTATTTAAGGCTCAAAGTTGTTAATTTTCATGTTTTGATATTTTATTCAAAATCATTTTGCTATGCGTTTAACTAACTGCGCATTTTAAGATTCCGTTAATTTCGGCCACCTGAAAATTTAGGTGAAAGAACCTGCCGTTTTTTGCTGTTTTTAAATATCATTGTAGTACCGTATTTATACAGATTTTTTTTTGCTCGTTTGACTTTGTTTTGACGTTTTTTAAGCCAAAAATAAAAATTGAACAAAAAAAACAAATTATTAAAACTTATTTTTTTTAAGATTTTGATATAATTATTTAAAGTCTTTCTAATAACTATTAAAGTTCGTAAACGGGAAAAATTAAGTTATATATACCAAGAACACTACCTAAGTGTAAATTTGCAACCTTTAGAATTTTTTATTGTTCGTTTAAGCAATAGTTATGGCCAGTGTTTTGTAGGTGGCCGAAATAAATGGCACGCGCCTTAACTTCGGCCACTTTAAAAAAAAAGTTTAAACCTTCACTGATTTTTAAGTGTGACAGAAATATTCAAATTTTGCACTGTAATAACAAATATAGCTATTGTTTGATTTTTAGGCCAAATTTTGGCTTGATTGAAAAAGCCAGAAAAAACTTATTCAAAAAAATAGAAAAAGGTGGCCGAAATTAAGTCAGTTACCCTACTTAATTAAAAAAGATACGTTTGTAAAAATAAAAATCTTACCTAAAAATACAAATCAATTATTTTTTAATCAAACAAACAAAATATATATGTGATAGTTTCTGTGTACTAGGAATAGTAAAGGTAAAACTTTATTTGCTCTTTAAATCATTCTAAATCTGTTATTGCTGAAACATGTTAAAAATACGAAAACTTCGTGAAATATAAATATCGGCTAAAGTAACACAACTTTTAATAAATTCAGTTAGCGTGACGTTATTACATTAGCAATATTTTTAGAGTTCATGTCTCAAAAAAGAAGAGTTAAAAGCTTTCAGATGGGATTAATTTTAGTGGTCATCTGAGACTTGTGGAGTTAAGGATTTTCTCAAGTATTCGCGTATATTATTCTTCGGAAATCCAATACGACCGCCCATATATTTCTGATCTCCAGAAGCTTTTTGATCCTAAAAGCCCACTTCCCGTCGCCACATACGTGCGGAGTCGTTTGCCCTGCGGGGAAATAACGCCCAACGCCATACGCTGGAAATTAACAGGAGAGCGGTGGGAGAAGTTGGGTGGCGCAGTGGGGCGTGGCGCTAAGACGGACTTTAGAGGCACGCGGCTCTTCTGCCGTTTACTGATTAGCGCCGCGGGAAAGGAGCGTGAGTAGTTCTTCATCTGTCAAAGGCCGGGCTCAATTATTAATGACATGATCTGATCTCGGTTTGAAGAGAATTAGATATCTGACACAAAACTCTCTCGCAGATCTCATATTCTTTTATCATTTCAAATTTCCCGTCCCCTATCCTTTCGTATCATAATATACTTATAGTACTCCGAAAAACAAACCAGCAAAATACCGTAATTTTAAGGCTTCCGTTGTTTTCGAGTTATGATTAATAACTGGGACGGAGAGAACTGCGAATTAATTGCATCTTAACCTTATGTTTAAGATTAATTAATCAATGTTTTTGTTAGAAAATATTCAAGTGAAGTCAAACAATAGTTTTCTTTTACAACAAAAGTGTTACTTCATAATTTACTGAAAACTACATGATAATAAATCTGTCAAAACATATAAAGCGTTGGAAGCTTTAAAATGGTAGGATCCATAGCTATGGATATGCTTTTTGGTGGCTCCAACTTCCTTCCTATTTACCAGCACGTCGTGGTAATTCTAATTATTTTAGTGGGAAGTGCTAGTCCGTGGCACCGGTGGTGGGGATACGATGGATTTTCTGGTAAGTATATATTATTTTATAAAATTAAATTCTATGACTCATTTTCGTTTATATATCAGTCATTTTGAGATTATGTGTACTGAAAAAAATTTAGTTTTTAAAAAAATATAATAAACACTCAACAAAAAATTTTATTTATGATTAAATTAAATTTGTATAATACATCAAATTAATAATGTTTGACAAAATTTAGGAAATATTTTACAATTTTTCAACTTCAAAAAAGCCATTAAAACAGTTTTCAATTGTTTCATTATCATATAATTAATTTTCATGATAATTTTGAAATAAAAAAAAAATTAAAAACTGACTATGATTTGTTTAAAAGGTCACTTTAACATTAAAATTAAATTCAAATACAAATATTGAATAATTTAACCGGGAATGTTTAATAGTGCTTATTTTATATCTAGATAATATTATAATCTGATATTTGCAAAATTTAATAAAATGAATAAGCTGGCCAAATAAATACAATACGAATTAAATTATTTCTTCGAAATATTAAAACCAGGGAACAAAATTCACTTTTTCGAGTGACGAAACCCTCAGTATAAAACGTCCAGTTCCGAAATTTTATTGGATTGGGTTTACTGATGCACAGGAAATTTGTTCCAATTAAGTTTTACGTTTAATGTTTAGTAAGTACCGAATGTTGAGTCTTAAACGAAATCAACTTGTAGAATCTACTGTGTCTTTAATATTAAAAAACTTAATTTATGTTGCTGGAATATCCAATCACATTTTACTCCAACCTCAAGTCAAGCTAACAATATTCATATAAAATTTGACATAAAAACGAAATTCGCAATATTAACGCATAGAATTTAATACATACTGAAATCATTACAAATTTTTATAGTTTTAAACCTTATAAAAATTAATTGATAAGATGAAGCAAATTAGTAACGATTAGTCGTTTTAGTTTTATTACCAGGTTATAAAACGTTTCAACTGCATTATTTTAAGGAAAACAAAAAATATAGCTATTATTTTTAATTGATCATATTTTTTATTGATAAGACAGTTTTAATTACGACGTTTTGTTATTTTTAAAAATTAAACTCAAAGGCTTCCTGGAAGCGTCAAACCTAAAAAGCAAAGTTTTTTTTTGTATAAAATCTGTAAACAAACATTAATTTGAAATAGTGACCCTTTAAGTTTTTAGTTTTTCTTGAAAATTTAGGTCGATTTGCCATTTGCTTTTGTAATAATGTTCATTTTATTTTTTTATTGTTTTACTTGCAACAATAAGAATTAATATTAATTTAAAAAAATTTAGAAATTAAAGAAACATTACTTAAGAAGAAGACTTTTTTCAATTACATGTAATTGTTCAATTTTAAGAAGACTTTCAGTTTTAGTAATGTTTTCGCCATTCCGAATATTTATAAATGAATTGCTTGGTGCTTTTTGAAAAACAGAAATTGCTATCTTATAGGAAATTCTAGTTTAAAAATATTATAACAATTTTAAGGTCGTTTAAAACATACCTATAGTTATTTTAAAATCAAGTTTAAAAGTGTTTTGGCAAAAACACTTATATTTTTTGATTTGACGTTTGATAGCATTTTGGTTTAATTTAGCCCTTTTTGTCTACAAAACACTAGATATGCACCATGTTATGGATTATAGTTGCAGTAACAGGGATTTATTTAACAAGTAGCATTTTCGAACCAGCATTTTATTTTATTTTATTAACAGCGGGGTTTTTATTTACTTCTAACAAAATGCTTTTTCAAGCGGTAGAATATGAAAAGCGTATAGCGCACTAATAGCGTTATGTTTGTAATTAAAACTATATTTGAATTTTTTTCAGGACGAAAATTATATTTTTGATTTATATGCATATTCACAATATTCAATATATTTTAAATATTTATATATTTTAAATCAACTAAAATTACCTAACCAATTTATTAAATTTTATTTTTATATTTATCTGTTATTGAATATGTTTTTTTCCAATTCTAAAAAACTTATTAATACAGTGTTAAAAATTGAAATGTAATTGTAACAATCATACAGCAACGTATCGCTGAATATACAACACACCAACCGAGAAACTTTTCAAACCACCATGAAAAAACGA